>JBBPBX010013210.1:0-14265 GCA_038048925.1 Garcialebias charrua | reverse complement strand
CCTTTTCCAAGTCTACAAAGCACATGTAAACTGGTTGGGCAAACTCCCACGCACCCTCCAGGACCCTGTTGAGGGTGTAGAGCTGGTCTAGTGTTCCACGACCAGGACGAAAACCACACTGCTCCTCCTGAATCCGAGGTTCGACTATCCGACGGACCCTCCTCTCCAGAACCCCTGAATAGACCTTACCAGGGAGGCTTAAGAGTGTGATCCCTCTATAGTTGGAACACACCCTACGGTCCCCCTTTTTGAATAGGGGAACCACCACCCCAGTCTGCCAATCCAAGGGAACTGCCCCCGATGTCCACGCGATATTGCAGAGTCGCGTAAGCCAACACAACCCCACAACATCCAGAGCCCTAAGGAACTCAGGACGAATCTCATCCACCCCCGGAGCCTTGCCACCGCGGAGCTTTTTAACCACCTCGGCGACCTCAGCACCAGAGATTGGAGAGCCCGACCCAAAGTCCCCAGGCTCCGCTTCCTCAGTGGAAGACGTGCCAGTAGGATTGAGGAGGTCTTCGAAGTATTCCGCCCACCGACTCACAACATCCCGAGTTGAGGTCAACAGCACGCCATCCCCACCATAAATGGTGTTGGTCGCGTACCGCTTCCCCCCCCTGAGACGCCGGATGGTGGACCAGAATCGCCTCGAAGCCGTACGGAAGTCATTCTCCATGGCCTCTCCGAACTCCTCCCACGCCCGAGTTTTTGCCTCAGCAACCACCCGAGCCGCATGCCGCTTGGACTGCCGGTACCTATCTGCTGCTTCCGGGGTCCCACAGGCCAAAAAGGCCCAATAGGACTCCTTCTTCAGCTTGACAGCATCCCTCACCACCGGGTTCGAGGGTTGCCACCACGACAGGCACCAACAACCTTGCGGCCACAACTCTGATAAGCTGCCTCGACAATAGAGGCGCGGAACATGGCCCACTCGGGCTCAATGTCCCCCGCCTCCCTCGGAACGTGTTCAAAGCTCTCCCGGAGGTGGGAGTTAAAGCTCCGTCTTACGGGAGACTCTGCCAGACGTTCCCAGCAGACCCTCACAATACGTTTGGGTCTGCCAGGTCTGACCGGCATCCTCCCCCACCATCGGAGCCAACTCACCACCAGGTAGTGGTCAGTTGACAGCTCCGCCCCTCTCTTCACCCGAGTGTCCAAGACATGCGGCCGCAGATCAGATGAGACGACAACAAAGTCGATCATCGAACTGCGACCTAGGGTGTCCTGGTGCCAAGAGCACATATGGACACCCTTATGCCTGAACATGGTGTTCGTTATGGACAATCCATGATAAATTAAATTTAAAATAAAAATTTCTTTATTGAAAATTTCAATCAAGAAATGTTTATTTTTAATTTAAATGTTTTTTAAAATTGCATGTAAATAAAGAAATGCATTTACCTGTATATGCATTTCTTTATTTATAGGCATGTAACGATTGTAGTGGGTTTACCGAACCGTTTCGGTACAGCACGTTCGGTTCGGTCCACCTCCGTACCGTTTCGGTTATTTTTTCACTCATTGAACGTTAATATATGCGCCGCGGAACAAAATTTCCTGGGCGCGTTTCAGCACGGAGCTATTATCGCGAAGCACGCGCAGCATTAGCCGTTAGCTTCTCACTGTGGTCTCCTGTTTGTTAACGTCATGGCTTTCTTGTTAAAAGACGAGCACACACGCAGCTTGTGTGGACGTTTTTTCATGAAGACTGGACTGTCTGCAGCACGCGCTGGAAACTACGTCATCCGAACGTGAACGAAGAAAAGCAGCTGTTGCTGAAACAGCGCTAAGAGCAGCTGCATTAAAACAACTTCATGAGGTAATTTAGATCGGTCTAGATCAATAACACAAACTGTATGAGTTTTAAAGTTCTGAATCTAAGTATGAATGTTTTTTTATGCGCAGTTGATCCTTGCTATGAGACATCCATCACGTCAACACTTAAGTCAAAAAGTTCAGCTCTTTATGAAAAAACTGATTGTCAACAAGTCCTGGAGCTGATTTAAGCCCTGCCCTGATGATGAGTGAGATATTCAACCGTTCAAAAGGTATTGTTCTTTTATTATAATTATTATTTATAATTTATTATTATTTAAAATCATAATCTTAACTTTTTTTTTACCTCTGTGTTTTATTTCCAGTACAGTATTTCCAGTTACAGAGGTAGCATCTCTCTTCCACTTCAGGGACAGACATCCACCAGATCACCTGCTGCAGCTAAGAAGTGTGTGATGACTGAACTGAACTCTGAACCTAACCCTGTCCCACCAAGAAGAGGTTGTGAGTAATGAGGACAAATACAGCCACACTGCTGCTACTGGACAAAAACTTGATTAATAATAATAATAATACTTTATTTATAGAGCCCTTTAAAACAACCACAGCTGCAACAAAGTGCTGTACATAAAATCAAGAACATTTAAACACATAAAAATAAAACAGTTGTTAAAACATTAAGATCAATAAAAACAATAAAAACAGTGCAGAACAAATTCAGTCTGTGTTAAAAGCCAGTGAGTAAAAATGTGTTTTTAGAAGAGTTTTAAAACTGGACAGTGAAGGAGCTTGTCTGATGGAAGAGGGAGATCGTTCCACAGTTTTGGAGCAGCAACAGAAAAAGCTCTGTCTCCTCTGAGCCTCCGTTTGGACCTCGGCACCTCCAGAAGCAGCTGATCAGCTGATCTGAGGCACCGAGCAGGAGAGTATGGGTGAAGCAGCTCAGAGAGGTAGGATGGAGCAAGACCATTTAAACTTTTAAAAAGTTTAAAAATTGTAAACAGTCTGTTGCTGCTTATTGTTCTGGTTCTGACTGTTATTGTACTGTATTTATTAAGATTTTTATTATTTTTAATATAATTTATTAATTGTAGAGTGCTGTTTATTTAAAATATCATCCAAATGGGTCACTTTTATTTATTACTACAATACAATACAAACATATTTTTGGCATATTTTCAAAATAAACATTTTGTAAGTCTTTATTTTGTCTTTTTTGTTGTTGTTGTACCGAAAATAAACCGAAAATAAACCGAACCGAGCCCTCCTTGTAATTGAACCGAACCGAAATGTGATTTTAGCGTACCGTTACACCCCTATTTACAGTATTTACATGCAATTTAAAAAAAAAACTTTTAATGTATACAAAACACAATGATTGACCCATCTTTCTTTGTTTATGCAAAACAAGGTACAAGAATCGCTACTTCTCAGCAGAGGGGGGGACCAGATGCACACCTGCTGCAGGAACATTCTCTGAATAGACCTTTTACCAGTTGACGTCATCACGCAAAGCTCCCATGAAACGAGTGTTCTGATTGGACGGCAAAAAGCCGAAACTGCATTCAGGGGGGTTAGCAAGGAGCCGGTAGCTTCGTAATGATAAGAGAGTTGTAATTTAGAAGCTTGGTTTCTTAAAATAGTGAACAACCACTGGTCAAAATGCCTGAACATTGTGCCGCGGATACGAGAGGAGGAAACTGTATGCTTGTAAGTGTCGCTGAAAACGATTTATGCATTAAAAGGGGAATTAATATTTGTTTTTTAGTAGTTAGAATATGTTGGGTTTAATTTGTTTCGCTCACACTTTGATAATATGATATTTTGTACAAGATGCATTTATTCCGTAAGTGAAGGATTATTTTTGTTAGTACCGTTATCGCGAGATGTGAACGGAAGAGTGACGAGATCACGGTACTAGACACGCCCCCACATACACACACTCACCCGGAGACACGAGACGCACACACATACACTCACCTGGAGACACGCGACGCGCAACCAGCAGTTTAAACTGTTCACCAACTTAAAAGGTATTTATAACTGTTGTAATACATCGTACATCCGTCAGTCATGATGTTCTAATATTTTATACGTTTATTTAGAATGCATAAGACGAGAAACGCTCGCTTAGGACTTCTTTGACTTCTTTAATGACGAACGGCCACGAGGTACCGTATTTCTCTTGTTAAAGCATTACTCATTGCTCAGTGCTGTACCTAAAGCTTGTGTTTTATTTCTGTATTTTGTCTTATTTCTGTAGTTTTTCACGGCATTAATAAAAGCGCCCGTATGAACAAAGAAGCCGTGCTCTGTCGTCATTGAGAACGCCACAGTGAAAAACTCTACCGCCACCTGCCGGCGAGAAGGAAAGGCCATGTGTGCAGCTGAACGATGATACTGCGGTGGTACAAACACAAGAGGGCGCCACTTCCTCAGCAACGCACACAAGCAGCCACAGTAAGCAGTGAATGCAACTGAATGAGGTGGAAATTAACTAATGCCTCTTTTCCACCGCTCGGCTCGGCTCGGGTTGGATCGGCTCAGGTCGGCTCAGTTCGGGTCGGGTCACATCTATGTTCTGTTTCCACAGCTTTTTTGTACCCCTTCTGTGGGCGGGGTCCAGAATCCTACTCGTCTTACCACATGGTGGCAGTAGTGTTCCTCAAGCTATTTACTACAGTACTAGCCACCACTAGAAGAAGAACACAATAAAGACTTTGTATCACATATTATCAATTCTATCAAAAACCACATAGCTGATATTTTTCAAAAAAATCTAGTGTGATCACAACATGTTCATATACGAAATGTATCCTGTTGGAGTTATTTGAAATAAAATTCAATGTTTTATAGACATAAATGTGTCAACCTACGTCCATTATTTTCTACTTTGTATCACATATTATCATTTCTATCAAAAACCACATAGCTGATATTTTTCAAAAAAATCTAGTGTGATCACAACATATTCATACACGAAATGTATCCTGTTGGAGTTATTTGAAATAAAATTCAATGTTTTATAGACATAAATGTGTCAACCTACGTCCATTATTTTCTACTTTGTATCACATATTATCATTTCTATCAAAAACCACATAGCTGATATTTTTCAAAAAAATCTAGTGTGATCACAACATATTCATACACGAAATGTATCCTGTTGGAGTTATTTGAAATAAAATTCAATGTTTTATAGACATAAATGTGTCAACCTACGTCCAGTATTTTCTACTTTGTATCACATATTATCATTTCTATCAAAAACCACATAGCTGATATTTTTCAAAAAAATCTAGTGTGATCACAACATATTCATACACGAAATGTATCCTGTTGGAGTTATTTGAAATAAAATTCAATGTTTTATAGACATAAATGTGTCAACCTACGTCCATTATTTTCTACTTTGTATCACATATTATCATTTCTATCAAAAACCACATAGCTGATATTTTTCAAAAAAATCTAGTGTGATCACAACATATTCATACACGAAATGTATCCTGTTGGAGTTATTTGAAATAAAATTCAATGTTTTATAGACATAAATGTGTCAACCTACGTCCAGTATTTTCTACTTTGTATCACATATTATCATTTCTATCAAAAACCACATAGCTGATATTTTTCAAAAAAATCTAGTGTGATCACAACATATTCATACACGAAATGTATCCTGTTGGAGTTATTTGAAATAAAATTCAATGTTTTATAGACATAAATGTGTCAACCTACGTCCATTATTTTCTACTTTGTATCACATATTATCATTTCTATCAAAAACCACATAGCTGATATTTTTCAAAAAAATCTAGTGTGATCACAACATATTCATACACGAAATGTATCCTGTTGGAGTTATTTGAAATAAAATTCAATGTTTTATAGACATAAATGTGTCAACCTACGTCCAGTATTTTCTACTTTGTATCACATATTATCATTTCTATCAAAAACCACATAGCTGATATTTTTCAAAAAAATCTAGTGTGATCACAACATATTCATACACGAAATGTATCCTGTTGGAGTTATTTGAAATAAAATTCAATGTTTTATAGACATAAATGTGTCAACCTACGTCCATTATTTTCTACTTTGTATCACATATTATCATTTCTATCAAAAACCACATAGCTGATATTTTTCAAAAAAATCTAGTGTGATCACAACATATTCATACACGAAATGTATCCTGTTGGAGTTATTTGAAATAAAATTCGAATTTTTATAATTTATTTTCGTTGTGCAAACACAGGTTTTGGAAAAAGTCAAAGCGAAACTACTTTAAATGCAGCACATTTGACCATACGTGACAATATTAAAGCGTGGTTAAGCTCAGGAGCCCTCGTACTATTAAAGTCAGCTATGAAATATATTTTATATCTGTTCATTGAGCTACATTTAAAGACATAAAGCCGCCCGCGCGCCGCGTGTTACTCGTGGCGAAACTACTTTTTAAAATCGTGCAGTTTTGAGCAGTACGTGATTTTATTAAGGACACGTTCAGCTGAAGACCCATCTTTGCTATAAATTTAAAAAATAACAATTGTTTTTACCGTGTTATTCATGTAAAAGTCCTGCAGTGATCGCGTCCCTCGCTTCCGTAAAAACAGCTCTCGTCTCCTCCTCCCTCCTTCCGGAGCGGGTGAGCTCGCTTCAGTACCCCTCTGAAAGCAGCCCGAAAATCTCAGGAAATCTCGCGCGGCTCCGCTCGGAATAGCCGGTGGGAAAGGATGAAAGGGGGTCTCTGCGACGCACATATGACGTAACATCCGACCCGAGCCGACCGGTGGAAAAGGGGCATAAAGGACAGTGTAAACAGAATAAGTGGTTATGTTAAAAGTTAAGTTCAAAGCCACAGTAAGTTTCTGTAATAACTTTGTCAAAGAATAACTAATTTCTACTGGACTTCAAAGTGATCTATTGTTGTTTAAAGAAATAATTTGTGTTTTGCTTAAAATTAAACTAAGCGTGAATAAGGTGAAAATTAACAAGGGACAGTGTTAAAAGTTGAGTTCAAAGCCACAATAAGTCTATAACAACTCTGTCAAAGTTTAACTAATTTCTACTGGACTTCAAGGTGATGTATTGTTGTTTGAGGAAATAATTTGTGCTTTGCTTAAAATCAAACTAAGTGTGAAATTTATAAGGTTCCTGAAGTTGAAACACATCTGTACTGAGAGTGTAGCTCAGTACAGTATAAGGTAACAGTAATCCCAAAGTAATAGTTAAGTTTAAGTTACAAGTTTGAAAGAGTACTTTAATTTGAGTATAGGACATTGAGTGAAACCTATCCAGACTCACAAGATGACTGACAAGGATCATAAAGAGCTCCATGCTGTATCACATACTGAAGTAGAAGAAAATGTTAATGAGCAAATCCCGGACACACAGACTGTTCGTAGGAGTGAAAGGCTAAGAACATTAACAGAAGGAGGCAAAGAGCTTCAAGAGGAGAAACTCAGGAGCCTTCAAAACAGATACGTAGTCACCTTTGGAAAATGGAAATGTGAAGTAAAACTGATCAAAGCAACACTAAGTAGGAAAGCTTCTGACAGTGAATTAAAGGAGCTGATTAAAGACCTAAATGCCACCTGCACAAACGTAAAAACTATCTACGAACAAATACGACAAATACAACCTCCTGATGCAGACGCAAGACGTAAAGTTGATGTATGTACTTCACTTTCTACATACATTGTCAAAAGAGCTGAAAACCAGCTACGGGGAGACCTCGTAGAAAGCGAAGAAGATCCGTGGCCAGATGTAGGGTCATGCCTAGGATCTGAAAGCATTACGTCAAGGTCAAGATCACAAAGGTCTAAAGGTAGTTCCTTCCAATCATGCTCACAACTAAGCAAGAAACTGGAAGCAGAGGCAGAGGCAGCTGCATCCAAGGAAGTGTTAGCAGTAATGGAGGAGCAAGAAAGAGTAACAGCTGAACTACAAAGGCTAGAACGTCAGAAGCTCGAAAGACAGCTAGAAGAAAAGCAAGCCGAGCTCGAAAGACAACGAGTAATTGACCAGCAGAATTTAGAAGAAAAGCAAGCCGAGCTTGAAAGACAACGAGTAATTGACCAGCAAAATCTTGAAAGACAACGAGTAATTGACCAACAAAATCTTAAAGAAAAACAATTAATGGAAGAGCAACGCAGAAAAATTGCACGCTTGGAAGAAGTTAAAAAACTGAATGCAGCAAAAGCTAGAGCAAAAGTTTATGATGAAGGTGAAAGTATTTCTGAAGGTCAGAATTTACTAAGCAGTATTAAAATAGACAATGAAATTCAAGCAATCCCTATCATAACACACGTTCCCTTTCAAGCTCCAAGTTTGACCCAAGCCCACAATGCTACGAGCCTTAGATATACACCACACATTCCTATGATCGTAAACCAATCTCAACCAAATCCTAGAGACCAACCTAAGGTCACCACATGCCAAACATTCAAAGCATCAAGCCCACCATGCATCCCACAAGTCACACAAGCTCCCCTTGGACCTATGTTACACATTCCTACAGTCTTAAACCAAGCTCAACCAGATCCTGGTGAACAAGCTGAGGTCACCACAAGCCAAACACTTAAAGCATCAAGCCCACCATTCACCCCACAAGTCACACAAGCTCCCTTCGGGCCTGTGTTACACATTCCTACAGTCTTAAACCAAGCTCAACCAGATCCTGGTGAACAATCTGAGGCCACCACAAACCAAACACTCCAAGCGTCAAGCCCGCCATTCATCCCTCCAGCCACACAAGTCTCATCGGTTGCAATTCAACAACAGCTAAATTACGAGCTAGCTAGCATACTAGCAGAAGCAATAAATGCTAATCGCCTTCCAACTCCAGAACCTGCATTGTTTACTGGCGACCCTTTAAAGTTTAAAGACTGGCAGTTGTCATTTGAAATCCTGATAGAAAGAAAAAACATTCCAAAGAACGAGAAACTTTATTATCTCAAAAGATACCTCGGTGGACCAGCAAAGAGAGCAGTTGAAGACCTTCTCTTAGTAGGCACAGATGATGCATATGATTCAGCTTGGAAGGTGCTAGAAAAGCGTTTTGGAAGTCCATTCACCATAGGAAAATGTTTTAGAGACAAACTTAACAATTGGCCTAAAATAAACGCCAAAGATGGAAATGAGTTGAGAGAGTTTGCTGACTTCCTTAAGACTTGTGAAGCTGCAATGTCACACGTAACAGCATTGGAGGTTCTCAATGACTGTATGGAAATTCAGAAACTTTTGCTAAAACTTCCAGAGTGGCTGACCACAAGATGGAGCCGGACAGCTATGGAAATAACAAGAAAGGCTGTTGATGAAAAGTACCCATCCTTTCACATGTTTGTTGATTTTATATCCACTGAAGCTGACATAGCCTGTGATCCCATAGCCTCAGTACAAGCTCTAAAAGGTTTGGAAATGAGTGAACCCAAACACTCAAGAAGCCAAGTCATTCAAGCAAAAACGTTAACAACAAACTCAAGCCACACATATACTATAACCTGTCTTTTCTGCAAAGGAAATGGTCACACACTTGATAAATGTTTCAAGTTCACGGAAAACCCTGTCCAAGACCGTATCAAGTTTGCACAAGCAGAAAGGCTGTGTTTTGGATGTTTAAAGAGAGGACATCATTCGAATGAGTGTGATACCAGGAGCACATGCGAAAAATGTCAAAGAAAACATCCTACATGTTTACATGATGACAAGTTCGTTGAACGTAAAAGGGTAATATCTGCAACGAACGATAACACCCAAGACGAAGAAGCCAACACTAAAGAAGAAGCTGAGCCAGCGATCTCTAATAGAGTAACCCGATCAACTTCAGGTACATTAACGTCCTCTATAGTACCTGTCTGGGTTTCATCAAAAATTCACCCAAACAAAGAAGTTTTAGTATATGCCCTCCTCGACTCACAAAGTGATACATCCTTCATCTTGGATGAAGTAGCTCAAGATCTTGACACGGATAAAGGTAAAGTCAATCTGCGACTGTCAACTATGTCCGCCAAGTCAACAGTAATACCATGTGATAAGCTGGTAAACCTTCAAGTCAGAGGATATAAGCATGAAAAGAGAATCACATTGCCACCAGTCTACACAAGAGAGTTCATCCCTGTTAATAGATCACATATCCCAACGTCTGAAACCGCCTTAAAGTGGCCACATCTCGAAAGGTTGGCGGATAAGATACCTCCGATGCTCGAATGTAAGGTTGGTCTCCTTATTGGCTACAACTGTCAACAAGCCCTCTTACCACGAGAAGTTCTTGCAGGCAGTGAGAACCAACCTTATGCACAGTTAACCGACCTTGGCTGGAGCATAGTTGGTGGCTCATCTCAAGTTCAAAATCATAAAGACGTCATCAGCACAAGTCACAGAATCATTGTTCGCGAAGAAACCCCTGTGTCACAATCAGCAGTTGAACCCAAACAACATGTGCACTTTGTATGCAACACCCAAGTAAAGGAAGTCAGTTCAATTGATGTGATTAAGACTTTAGAACCAGATTTTCTTAAGCACGCAACAGACAACCACTCAAGTCTCACAGGAAGACATACTCAGGTCAAAGGTGACCAACGGCATTGTGTTGTTGAGTGTTTAGCAGTAGTGTATTTGAATATGTTGACTGTCCCTTTAAGAGATACAGCCCAAGCTATGTGTCATGTGACTTCAACCAGGAAGTTGGGTTGAGAGTCAGAATTCAAGGGTTATCCATGTGTTCAGTCAAGCCAGTGCCATCTGCATACATCTTTGCTCTAAATGTAGCATCGTGGGTATGTTATGTTTAATATATCATTGCAGATCATTATTTTCACAGAATTTCTTGTTTGTTAAGTTTTGCTTCAAGTATTTTGAATGTTTATTGCAAGGTCACAATACTACCGTTAATTTGTTATCAGACCAAGCTACTGCAATAAATAAGTCAGTTCATGCTCATATATATATTGAAAAATCATTATATATTGTCAGCTTTAAGTCAAGATTGTGTAAAACGGTAAAAGTTAAGAACAAGAAGCTAATTCATGTGGAACATTTCATTTATTTGCATTAACCATATATGTACATGTTAAAAAGGCTGAATAAGTGAAATATATTTTTTGTGTGTTTTAGTTTCACACTTCCTTCATGTCAATAAACCTGTGGACAAGAAAACAACTTTCCTCAGAGTCGTGATATTGGAGAAGAGTTTAGCTGACTGTCTAGTTGCATTTGCCTCATGTGACGAGGGCAGTACAGTGAAACCACGGCTTCTCAACGAGCTAGACATCGCAGTGCAAGCTGGAAGATCTGAATACATATCGTCACAGCCTGAACAATCATTAGAACATTCACCTCTCTAAAATCATTATAAGAAAACAAGTAATGATGACAGAGGAAGCAGCAACATGGGAGACACGATCTCAAGCCTCATGTTCTTCAGTTCGATCAAGAACATCGATTACAGAGTCAGCTGCTGCTAAAGCAAGAGCAAAAGCTGAAGCAGCAAAAGCACGCCTCGCTTTTGCTGAAGAGGAGGCTAATTTAAAACTTCAAAAGGCCAAATTGGAAGCATCAATGGAAATTCTCAGCATCAAAAAGGAAACAGCTGCAGCTGTTGCTGAAGCTGAAGCACTTGAAACAGCTGCAGATTTGAGAAAAACTCCATCCATTAATCAGCTTAACAGGGAAATACCTCCCTTAGAAGCCATTAAACGAACTAAAGACTATGTTTTCAACCAAGGTCAACAGTTGGATGTAGAACATCAACAAGTCTCTCTTCCTTCTAAGTCACAGCTGGATACTGATGCTTCATCCATGCACCTTAAGCCAGATGCTAAGCCGTTCATCCCAAATCAATATAATTCTGCATCTCAGTCCTTTTGCCAGACTCCTCAGCAGCCTCATGTTCACCAGCAACTCACTCATGAGAAAAACACAGTCCGGTTTGAGCACGACCATTTTACTCGAATGCAACCCTCCATGCCACAAGTGGACAGCAGTGGTCATCCCCCTCATTCATCATATTCAAATCCTAAATTCAATGATTCAAACATGAATGACTTTGTACGTTATCTGGCTCGACGGGAACTTGTATCTACAGGTTTACTCAAGTTTAATGATAAACCTCAGAACTATAGAGCTTGGAAACGATCATTTCAGTCTGCCATCCACGATTTAAGTCTGACATCTAATGAAGAGATGGACCTTCTGCTTAAGTGGCTAGGCAAAGATTCGGCTGAACATGTGGAGCAAATTAGAGCAATTCACATAAACCGTCCAGATGCAGGACTGACCATGATTTGGAACCGGCTTGACCAAACGTATGGCTCTGCTGAAATTATAGAAGATGCTCTCTTCAAACGTATTGAGATGTTTCCTAAAATAACAAATCAAGACTATTTCAAGTTAATTAAGTTGAGCGATCTACTGAGCGAACTCCTGGCAGCCAAGGATGAAGGAGACTTACCTGGCCTTACCTTTCTTGACACTTCAAGAGGTATCAATCCGATCCTGCGAAAGCTCCCCTTTAACCTACAGGAAAAATGGGCATCAGTAGGTTCAGCATACAAGCAAAGACATCATGTTTCATATCCACCATTTGGTTACTTTGTGGAATTCATCAGTCAAGAAGCAAGCGTTCGGAACGACCCAAGTTTCAACCTCAACACTCAAGAGGAGATTGGTCCAAAGGCTGAGAGGACAACTTGGAAGTCAAACAAACACAAAGAGGTTTCTACACACAAAACTGAGGTTATCGCCAAAATGATGTCAAAAACAAATGAGCCCTTTTCAAAATCTGATGATTGCAATAAAGTGTGTCTTCTACATAAAAAGCCACATCCTCTACGCAAATGTCGAGCATTTAGGGAGAAGTCCATTGAAGATCGTAAGAGCTTCTTGAAGGAGAATCACGTTTGCTTTAAAGGAGACCACATATAGGTATTTAAATTTTTTATGTTATGTCTGTGTGCTATCTTGACAATATTAATTCATTTTAATACACAAAATAATTCTTAGATAATTAATTATACCCTTTTTAATTCTGCCATTTTTAACTTTCGTTTTGAACGACCGGTTTCTGATACAAGTTCTGAAGTCCACGCCCTTCAACGATCTGTTTACGCCCTCTGTAACAGCCAGTATCTGTAATGTGTTGTTGTTTTAAAATTAGCTCTTTTTTTATTACTCATTTGACTTACTGTTAGTGCTAGCTTAAGATAACTTACCGAAACCCGTCTGAGCGCGCCGCAATTTGCTGCTCCTTTTAGCATGAGACCACCCGAATCCGAAGCTAATGTTAGCTTGTTCCTCTTCCGGTGTTCGCCAGCTCCGCTCGTTGCACGCGGAGATTTTGGGAGTTATCGCTGTTCCAGTCAAGACAACACAAAGTTCACCAAGTGTCTCCCGTAAATTAATCCGTAAGGAGAAGGTCCTCTGCTGCGAGCTGCTGCGAGGCTGAAATGAGGCTGTACAGTTGAAGCTCCGCTCCATCGCGCCAGAAGAGGGTCCCGTCGCAACCGGTCCCTACGCCGGGGGTCCGCTCGTTTAATTTTTGCCGGCTGCGCGTTGGGAGCGATCGCAAATACACTAAAAATTGAACTAAAACATAAAAATAACAATTATACTTTATTTATAAAGCCATTTAAAAAAACACAGCTGCAACAAAGTGCTGTACACATGAAATTAAGAACATATAAACAAAAGATGAGATGAAATCATGAAAAACAACAGTCATGTGTTTAATACTGAAGTGGGTGGAGCATCACCAGGGGTTGCTAGGTGAGGGGCTGGACTCAGGTTTGAGGTGGTTGGCTGCGGTTGGCTGCGGTTTGTGACGTCACAAACCGCAGGAAGTGGGAAACGAAGTGTATTTATCAAAGATAAATAAATCTACTTAGAGTAAATAAACCACTGGGTGCATTTTTTTGGCCTTAGGACTGTTTTTTTATGAAGTAAATACCCAAAGTTGAGTAAAAAAAACCATTAAAAAGTGAATTTTGAATATGTGGTCCCCTTTAAATGTTGTTCCTCCACATTGCATGTAGCAAAAAACTGCACAGCCATAATCCAGTGCTCTGAATGCAACAGCAAAAGGCCACAGTGCTTCACCCTGGGCCAGCACCTTGGGCAGCAGAGGTAGAGCCTCCATCGGTGCACGGCGGGGAGGATGAACTCGCCTTTCAATCGCAGGTCAACACTCAGTGCACACAAGTTTGTGGAGGGGATCTTGCTGAGAGATCATGCTCTAAAATATGTCTTGTAAAGGTTTATCCATCTGGGTCTAGAGACAAGGCTAAGAGAGTTTATGCCATCTTAGACGAGCAAAGCAACCGATCACTAGTTACTTCAAGGTTCTTTGAAGTTTTCAGTGACACAAGTTCAAGTTCTCCTTACACTTTGAGAACATGCGCTGGAGTGAAACAAGTATCAGGTAGAAGAGCTACAGGCTACGAAGTAGAATCTCTGGATGGAGTTGTTCGCCTCACATTACCA
>JBBPBX010013209.1:39601-52754 GCA_038048925.1 Garcialebias charrua | reverse complement strand
ATACATGCTCAATAATCCAGGTAGAAAAATCTAAAAAAGCTAAGTCTGGTCCTCTGGACATTCAAAAAACAAAACAAAACAAAGCAAAAAAAAAATTGTAGAAACGTTTCGTCTTTCGTCCGAAAGACTTCCTCAGTCTGAGGTGCTGTGTTCAGCTCAGTCTTATAAATAGCACCCTCTCACAGTGTTACACAACCAGTTGGCTGATGACAGCCGAAACCAGCTGCTCACATGATCAAGGAGGACCATCAGCCTAACGATGGATCGTTAGCACCCTGATGGTTGTTTGCTATTCACAGAGGGCTGAGTGATACTAGCAATAACAGCATTGTAAGAGGGGGACAGTTGAACCCGGAGGCCTCCACCCCTGTTTAATGATGGGGTTTCTTTTCACAAAGATGGCCTCCTTTACTCCTCTCTCAAACCATCGTTCCTCTCTATCAAGGATGTGAACATCTTCATCCCTGAAAGAGTGACCGCTGGCCTGGAGATGAGTGTAGACCAGAGTCCTGACCTGATGATGTTGATCTTCTGTGCTGGTCCATCCTTTTGGCCAGTGGCTGTTTAGTTTCCCCGATATAAGACTGATCACAGCCCTCCTGACACTGAACAGCATACACAATATTACTCTTGTTTGTGCCGGGGGACTGGATCTTTGGGATGAACCAGTCTTTGCCGTAATGTATTTTGGGGTTTAAAAGCCACTGGGATGTTGTGTTTAGAAAATAAACGTCACCCATCACAAACCTCACCGTCACAAACCTTACCCGTCACAAACCTTACCCGTCACAAACCTTACCCGTCACAAACCTCACCCGTCACAAACCTTACGCGTCACAAGCCTCAACTGTCACAAGCCTCACCTGTCACAAGCCTCACCTGTCACAAACCTGACCACCTGTCGCAAGCCTCACCTCTCACAAACCTGACCACCTGTCACAAGCCTCACCTGTCACAAGCCTCACCTCTCACAAGCCTCACCTGTCACAAACCTGACCACCTGTCACAAGCCTCACCTCTCACAAACCTGACCACCTGTCACAAGCCTCACCTGTCACAAGCCTCACCTCTCACAAGCCTCACCTGTCACAAACCTGACCACCTGTCACAAGCCTCAACTCTCACAAACCTGACCACCTGTCACAAACCTCACCTGTCACAAGCCTCACCTCTCACAAACCTGACCACCTGTCACAAGCCTCACCTGTCACAAGCCTCACCTGCCACAAGCCTCACCTGCCACAAACCTCACCTGTCACAAACCTGACCACCTGTCACAAACCTCACCTGTAACAAGCCTCACCTGTCACAAGCCTCACCTGCCACAAACCTCACCTGTCACAGACCTGACCACCTGTCACAAGCCTCACCTGTCATAAGCCTCACCTGTCACAAACCTCACCTGTCACAAATCTGACCACCTGTCACAAGCCTCACTTGTCCCAAACCTGACCACCTGTCACAATCCTCACCTGTCACAAACCTGACCACCTTTCACAAGCCTCACCTGTCACAAACCTCACCTGTCACAAACCTCACCCATCACAGACCTCATACATCACAACCCTCACCTGTCACAAGCCTCACCCGTCACAAACCTCACCCGTCACAAGCCTCACCTGTCACAAACCTCACCTGTCACAAACCTCATGTCACAAACCTCACCCGTCACAAGCCTCACCTGTCACAAGCCTCCCCTGTCACAAGCCTCACCCGTCACAAGCCTCACCTGTCACAAACCTCACCTGTCACAAACTTCACCCATTATAAGCCTCACCTGTCACAAACCTGACCACCTGTCACAAGCCTCACCTGTCACAAACCTCACCTGTCACAAACCTCACCCATTATAAACCTCACCTGTCACAAACCTCACCCGTTATAGGCCTCACCTGTCACAAGCCTCACCTGTCACAAACCTGACAACCTGTCGCAAGCCTCACCTCTCACAAACCTGACCACCTGTCACAAACCTCACCTGTCACAAGCCTCACCTGCCACAAGCCTCACCTGCCACAAACCTCACCTGTCACAAACCTGACCACCTGTCACAAACCTCACCTGTAACAAGCCTCACCTGTCACAAGCCTCACCTGCCACAAACCTCACCTGTCACAAACCTCACCACCTGTCACAAGCCTCACCACCTGTCACAAGCCTCACCTGTCACAAGCCTCACCTGCCACAAACATCACCTGTCACAAACCTGACCACCTGTCACAAGCCCCACTTGTCACAAACCTGACCACCTGTCACAATCCTCACCTGTCACAAACCTGACCACATTTCACAAGCCTCACCTCTCACAAACTTCACCTGAAACAAACCTTACCACCTGTAACAAGCCTCTCTTGTCACAAACCTCACCCGTCACAAACCTTACCCGTCACAAACCTCACCAGTCACAAGCCTCACCCATCACAGACCTCACCCATCACAGACCTCACTCATCACAGACCTCATCCATCACAAGCCTAACCTGTCACAAGCCTCACCCTTCACAAACCTCCCCCGTCACAAGCCTCACCTGTCACAAACCTCACCTGTCACAAACCTCACCTGTCACAAACCTGACCACCCGTCACAAACCTCACCCATCACAAACCTCACCCATCACAAGCCTCACCCGTCACAAGCCTCCCCTGTCACAAGCCTCACCCGTCACAAGCCTCACCTGTCACAAACCGCACCTGTCACAAACTTCACCCATTATAAGTCTCACCTGTCACAAACCTGACCACCTGTCACAAGCCTCACCTGTCACAAACCTCACCTGTCACAAACCTCACCCGTTATAAACCTCACCTGTCACAAACCTCACCCGTTATAGGCCTCACCTGTCACAAGCCTCACCTGTCACAAGCCTCACCTGTCACAAACCTGATCACTTGTCGCAAGCCTCATCTGTCACAAACCTCACCTTTCACAAGCCTCACCTGTCACAAGCCTTACCTGTCACAAACCTGACCACCTGTCGCAAGCATCACCTGTCACAAACCTCACTTGTCACAAGCCTCACCTGTCACACACCTCACCTGTCACAAACCTCACCTGTTATAAGCCTCGCCTGTCACAAGCCTCACTTGTCACAAACCTCACCTGTCACAAACCTTACCCGTCACAAACCTCACCAGTCACAAGCCTCACCCATCACAGACCTCACCCATCACAGACCTCACCCATCACAGACCTCACCCATCACAGACCTCACCCATCACAGACCTCATCCATCACAAGCCTAACCTGTCACAAGCCTCACCCTTCACAAACCTCACCCGTCACAAGCCTCACCTGTCACAAACCTCACCTGTCACAAACCTCACCTGTCACAAACCTGACCACCCGTCACAAACCTCACCCATCACAAACCTCACCCATCACAAGCCTCACCCGTCACAAGCCTCCCCTGTCACAAGCCTCACCCGTCACAAGCCTCACCTGTCACAAACCGCACCTGTCACAAACTTCACCCATTATAAGTCTCACCTGTCACAAACCTGACCACCTGTCACAAGCCTCACCTGTCACAAACCTCACCCGTTATAAACCTCACCTGTCACAAACCTCACCCGTTATAGGCCTCACCTGTCACAAGCCTCACCTGTCACAAGCCTCACCTGTCACAAATCCTGATCACTTGTCGCAAGCCTCATCTGTCACAAACCTCACCTTTCACAAGCCTCACCTGTCACAAGCCTTACCTGTCACAAACCCGACCACCTGTCGCAAGCATCACCTGTCACAAACCTCACTTGTCACAAGCCTCACCTGTCACACACCTCACCTGTCACAAACCTCACCTGTTATAAGCCTCACCTGTCACAAACCTCACCTGTCACAAACCTTACCTGTCACACACCTGACCACCTGTCACAAACCTGACCACCTGTCACAAACATCACCTATCAAAAACCTTACCTGTCACAAACCTCACCCGTCACAAGCCTCACCCGTCACAAACCTCACCTGTCACAACCTCACGCCTCACTCGTCACAAACCTCACCTGTCACAAGCTTCACCTGTCACAAACCTTACCTGCCACAAGCGTCACCCGTCACAAGCCTCACCTGTCACAAGCCTCATCTGTCACAAGCCTCACCAGTCACAAACCTCACCTGTCACAAACCTTACCCGTCTCAAACCTCACCCGTCACAAGCCTCACCTGACACAAGCCTCACTTGTCAAAGCCTCACCTGTCACAAACCTCACCCTTCACAAGCCTCACCTGTCATAAACCTCACCTGTCACAAACCTCACCCGTCACAAACCTCACCTGTCACAAACCTTACCACCTGTCACAAGCCTCACCTGTCACAAGCCTCACCTGTCACAAACCTCACCTGTCACAAACCTTGCCACCTGTCACAACCCTTACCACCTGTCACAAGCTTCACCTGTCACAAACCTTACCCGTCACAAACCTCACCCGTTACAAGCCTTACCCGTCACAAACATCACCCGTCACAAACATCACCTGTCACAGACCTCACCATCACAAGCCTCACCTGTCACAAGCCTCACCTGTCACAAACCTAACCACCCGTCACAAGCCTCACCCATCACAAGCCTCACCTGTCACAAGCCTCACCTGTCACAAACCTCACCTGTCACAAACCTCACCCGTTATAAGCCTCACCTGCCACAAACCTCACCCATTATAAGCATCACCTGTCACAAGCCTCACCTGTCACAAGCCTCACCTGTCACAAACCTCACCTGTCACAAACCTCACCTGTCACAAACCTCACCTGTCACAACCTCACCTGTCACAAACCTCACCTGTCACAAACCCCACCTGTCACGAGCCTCACCTGTCACAAACCTCACCTGTCACAAACCTGACCACCTGTCACAAACCTGACCACCTGTCACAAACCTTACCCATCACAAACCTCACCCATCACAAGCCTCACCCGTCACAAGCCTCCCCTGTCACAAGTCTCACCTGTCACAAACCTCACCTGTCACAAACTTCACCCGTTATAAGCCTCACTTGTCACAAACCTGACCACCTGTTACAAGCCTCACATGTCACAAACCTCATCTGTCACAAACCTTACCCGTTATAAACCTCACCTGTTATAAGCCTTACCTGTCACAAGCCTTACCTGTCACAAACCTGACCACCTGTCACAAGCCTCACCTGTCACATACCTCACCTGTCACCAACCTCACTTGTTATAAGCCTCACCTGTCACAAACCTCACCTGTCACAAGCCTCACCTGTCACAAACCTGACCACTTGTCACAAACCTCACCTATCAAAAACCTTACCCGTCACAAACCTAACAACGTCACAAGCCTCACCCATCACAAGCCTCACCTGTCACAAGCCTCACCTGTCAAATACCTGACCACCTTTCACAAACCTCACCTGTCACAAAACTTACCTGTCACAAACCTCACATGTTACAAGCCTCACCCGTCAAAAGCCTCACCTGTCACAAGCCTCACCTGTCACAAACCTGACCACCTGTCACAAACCTCACCTGTCACACACCTGACCACCTCTCACAAACCTCACCTGTCACAAACCTTACCTGTCACAAACCTCACCCGTCACAAGCCTCACCCATCACAAGCCTCACCTGTCACAAACCTCACCCTTCACAAGCCTCACCTGTCACAAACCTCACTTGTCACAAACCTCACCCGTCACAAGCCTCACCTGTCACAAACCTTACCTGTCACAAACCTTACCAGTCACAAACCTCACCCGTCACAAACCTTACCCGTCACAAGCCTCACCCGTCACAAACATCAACCGTCACAAACCTTACCACCTGTCACAAACCTTACCACCTGTCACAAACCTTACCACCTGTCAAAAACTTTACCACCTGTCACAAGCCTCACCTGTCACAAGCCTCACCTGTCACAAACCTCACCTGTCACAAACCTTACCCATCACAAACCTTACCCGTCACAAGCCTCACCTGTCACAAACCTCACCCGTCACAAGCCTTACCTGTCACAAACCTTATCCGTCACAAACCTTACCCGTCACAAGCCTCACCTGTCACAAACCTCACCCGTCACAAGCCTTACCTGTCACAAACCATACCACCTGTCACAAACCTTACCACCTGTCACAAGCCTCACCTGTCACAAGCCTCACCTGTCACAAACCTCACCTGTCACAAACCTTACCCGTCACAAACCTTAACCATCACAAACCTCACCCGTCACAAGCTGTTACGACCTGTAAAGGACAAAACATACAAAGTGGACACAGACACAAAAAAAGAATTAAAACAAATTTTATTGAACCTAAAATAAAGCACTCCAGGCTGACAAGGTCCTCACAGGCTTCTTTCACCAGGACGGGAGCTTCCTCGTCTGGTTCAGCATCCAAAGGAAAATAAATAAAAGAAAGTTCAAAGAATTGGTGGACCGGTGAGTCTGGCCAAACACAAGAAAACACCACCCAGGCAAACCCAACCCCAATATAGGGCCGTAGTGTTTCCCCAGGTGACGATCTACCTATAACAACAAGGCCCTCACTATCCAATAAAATAAAGATGCGAAAACTAGGCTACCAACCCTCACCAGTCAAAAGTACAAAATAAACTGAAAAAGAGAAAAAAGGTAACAGTCCCTTACTGTTATCCCCAGCTGTCCCCCTCCTGAACAACTGTAAAGACACTGCCCTCAGTGTCTCCAAAATTAACTCAAACAGGCCTCAGTGGCACAGGCCCACACTTCTTAAGTTTAGGCCAATGTTTCAACTGGCTCTTAAGGAGCCTCAACTCACATAGAACTCTAATAAAACTACTAGAGTCCTGACAAGCTCACCAGCTCATCTACAACTCTGAACAGGAGCAAACCGTAAACTGTCAGGGAGAGTGAAGATCTCCCAATGTTCACACAATACAGCTCAGAAGCTGTCAATCAACACTCAGTTGTTTGTAAGTGTATCTTCAGCAGTTCCAGTGAACCTTAGCTGACATCTGGTGTCTTCCACACCAGCCTCTACTTGATTAACAAACCCTATTATATCAAGCTTTTCACCACACACAACTCTAGCAAACATTAGAGCTATGACAAGAGCACCCTTGCTCTACAAGAGCTGTTTAAACAGCACCAAACCTCAAGAGCTTTTGCTCACACAAACTAGCATGAGAGCTCAACACTCAGTGATCAGAGTGGGTGGAGAACACTCTGGAACACACACACATGCAGCATACAACTGCTTTGATCAAAACTTGGTTTTTTACCTGCAACAGGATTCCAAGTAGTTCCAACAAGCACCCTTGCTTGCGTCCACCAACCTCAGTTGGCAATCTCAACCTCACATCAGTAAGGCTCCACAGTGTTTAGGTCTCAGCTCAGACTATTTAAAAGGCTGAGAGCAAACAGGTGTTTCACCTGAGCTAATCAAGCCTGATTAGGCTGAGTGAAAAAAAAGTGCAGCTACAGGCTGCTGGTGCTTTCTTTAGCAGACTGCAGCCAACCTAAACACAATAATGATGTTTTAAAAAACTCTGAACCCCCTCAGGTTCATAACACCCCCAGCGAAAGTTATTTTGTATGGGGATGATGTGAACCTGAGGGGGTTCAGAGTTTTTTTAAAACATCATTATTGTGTTTAGGTTGGCTGCAGTCTGCTAAAGAAAGCACCAGCAGCCTGTAGCTGCACTTTTTTTTCCACTCAGCCTAATCAGGCTTGATTAGCTCAGGTAAAACACCTGTTTGAGGTGACTGTTTTTTCTACTACTTCTTCTTCTTTATTTTATTGGATAGTGAGGGCCTTGTTGTTAAAGGTAGATCGTCACCTGGGGAAACACTACGGCCCTATATTGGGGTTGGGTTTGCCTGGGTGGTGTTTTCTTGTGTTTGGCCAGACTCACCGGTCCACCAATTCTTTGAACTTTCTTTTATTTATTTTCCTTTGGATGCTGAACCAGACGAGGACGCTCCAGTCCTGGTGAAAGAAGCCTGGGAGGACCTTGCCAGCCTGGAGTGCTTTATTTTAGGTTCAATAAAATGTGTTTTAATTCTTTTTCTGTGTTAGTGTCCACTTTGTATGTTTCGGCCTTTACGAGTCGTAACATATAAAATGGGGGCTCCTCCGGGATATGAATGAACGAGCTTGGTTAGTTTAGGATTTGTCTGGGATGTGAATGAACAAGCTAGTTTTGGAGTTGTGCTGGATTTACATGCACTAGTTTGTGTTTGTACAAACAGTAGTAGTAAGCTGCTTGTTTGTTCTGTGTACCTGCTATGCATGTTGGTGGTGATCTGTCTTTGAACAGACATTGTTTGAGCTTGGGTGCTTAAATATTTAATGGGGGCTCGTTGCCGAGCTAGATTAGTTAAAACACAGTGTTTGTGACATTCAGTTTCACAAATAGCCTTGAGCTGTGTTTTGTGTGTCCTGTGCGGTGCATAGCTGACACACCTGATGGTGTTTGCTTGGTTGAACAGTTTTGCTGTTCACATTTATTTGGGGGCTTTTCAAAAGCGTGAACTTAAAAAAAAATTTTAGTCAAGTTTGTGAATGATTTGACTTCAGCAGTTGGAAGCTGGCTGAAGCTTCTCATTGTTGCTGATTGCACTGAGTAATCAGTTGTGTGTGTGTGTGTGTGTGTGTGCTGCTGTTGCTTGTGACACATTCAAGGGCAGTAGGACATTTGTGTTTTGGTTCACTGTCATCTGTGTGCTGAACATTTGATGGTGAGCTGTTTGGGTAAGCTGTTTAAAATAAACCGTTTACTGTTTTTTGCTCAACAACATGGCATTCAACTTAAAGAGTTTTCTTGAACAGCCCACAGTGCAGGTCTTTGTAGACTGCACAATAGAACAAAAGCTAAGGGTAGCAAACCATTTTAACATTGATGTCAGGAAATTTGCTGATGATGGATGGTTGGAGTGGGCACTGTTTTATGAATTAAAACAGCTTGGGATATTTCCTGAGATGAATGAGCAACTGTGTTTGAGAGAAAAGGAGGAGGAAAGAGAACATTTGATTGCCATGGAGAGAAAGAAGCTTGAAGATGAGCGATCTGCTCTTGAGCAAGAGCGAGCTGCTTTAATAGAAAAACAAAAGCATGAACTATTTTTAATAAAGCAGGAACAAGAACGACAGCTTGAACAACAAAGATGTCAACCTGCTTTGGAGAGAGGTCGAGCTGCTTTGGAGGAGGAAGAGAAGCGTCTTCGGGAACAAGAAGAAGAACTACAAGAGGAAATTGAACGACAGAGACATCAAGCTCTTCAGGAAGAGAAGAGATGTCATCAGGAGCAAGAAAGACAGGAGTTGCTGAGAGAGTTGGAGCAAGAAAGACAGGAGATGCTGAGAGGGTTGGAGCAAGAAAGATTGGGGTCAAAAAGAGAAATCAAGCTCCATGCTGAACTGAAAAAGCAACGTTCGTGTCCCACCATGTGTCATCTAAATGTGACACCAGAGCCTTGCACTCAAGCAGGTGGCTCTCTCTCACATCTACAGAAGATGGCGCCACAAGAACATTGTCTTCAGGAGGAGAAAATTGAGGATGACATCAATTTGGGTGACAGTTTCTTCTTATTTCATGTAACTGAACTTGGAACTGAACATGAAACTAAATATGAAACTGAACCTGAAACTGAACAGACTCCAGTTAAGCTGGATGGAGATTTGAAGAACTTTGATGAGCTGAAGGAACATGACATTAACCTGTGTGAATGTTTTTTATTCAGTTCTGAAGCTGAAGAAGTCCCAGTGAGCTTAACTGAAGAGGATCCAGAAGAAACTATTCCTGTTTCTTTGTGTTCTTTTGTAGCTCCTGTAGAAAACAAAGGAGTTGTGAAAGATGATGTGTACTTAAGTGACACATTTATGATGAGTACTGAAGAAAAACTAGTTCCTGTAAAAACGGAAACATTTGTAGAGAAGTGGGATGAAACAAAATTGTTACTGTCTAGACAACAGCAGATTGACCTTCAGAAAGAAGACAACATTGACATGGAAAACAGTCTCCATCTGCTGTTTAGAACTGAACATCTCCTAGTTCAGTCAAGAGAGGACCTGAAACCATCAAAGAAGGTGAAGTCACACAAAACAATTCATGTGCAACTGACTAAAAGTGCAACAGAAAATGCATTTTTGCTGTCTGTGAAATGTGAGGTGCTGCAACCTTACATTGAGCACATTGCACATGATTCTGTGTCTAACTGTCTCTGTGTTTACAGTATGGCTGAAAGCAGAGCTGTTGCTACTGACGCAGGGATGCTGTCCGGTGCAGAGAATGAGGACAGATCCCCCTTAACTGTCAAGACATGCGCATAGGCAAGGGGGGTTCGGGGGGTTCGAACGAACCGCCCACTTTTAAAGGAGAAGTTGACAATGCTAAACTAATGTGGCTGGATAGCTCAACTGATAAAGCGTCTGCCTTCAGTCCCAAAGCTTGTGGGATCAAGTCGCGCATGGTACAACGTTTTTTTTAAATTATTATTCATTCCAAATTAAAAAAGCACAAGAAAACTATTTACAAAACAGCAAGGAATAAAACAATGCATTAAATGAAAGGAATCAGACGAAGAAAATAATCTTATCTGCCCCTTCTCAAACTATTTTTTTTTTCAAACACTCGATTCAAACAACTAATTTTACATTTGTCTTTTATTGGATAAAAAAAGTAGTTAATATGCCTGTGAAGAAAGAAGAATGTGTTAACCACAGGCTGTGGTTAACACATTCTTCTTTTTTTATCCAATAAAAGAGTGTTTGAAAAAAAAATAGTTTGAGAAGGGGCAGATAAGATTATTTTCTTCGTCTGATTCCTTTCATTTAATGCATTGTTTTATTCCTTGCTGTTTTGTAAATAGTTTTCTTGTGCTTTTTTAATCTGGAATGAATAAAAAAAAAAAAACGTTGTACCATGCGGGACTTGATCCCACGAGCTTTGGGACTGAAGGCAGACGCTTTATCAGTTGAGCTATCCAGGCACATTAGTTTAGCATTGTCAACTTCTCCTTTAAAACGAACCGCCCCCCACAAAATTCTGGCTACGCCCATGCAAGACCAGTATTCAGTCACACGTTGGCACCATTAACTGTGGTGTTAGTTTTTGTTTGGGGTCGATGGCTAATAAAAAGCTTTTCAGGGTAAACTTAGACAAGCGCTGCTTGTTTGGTTTTAAAACTTTTTGAGTGTGACTGTAGAATAAATGTTAGCGGTTTGATGGACTTGTTTTTAATGATGTTTTTAGTCCATTTAGGTAATGGGGCCGCTACATTTTTAACCCTCTGTTTTTTTTGTATGGGTGGATGTGTGATGTTTTCCCCTAACATACTGTTACGACCCGTAAAGGCCAAAACATACAAAGTTTTATGAGGACCTGTCACAAGCCTCAACTGTCACAAGCCTCACCCGTCACAAACATCACCGTCACAAACATCAACTATCACAGACCTCACCTATCACAAGCCTCACCCGTCACAAACATCACCGTCACAAACATCAACTATCACAGACCTCACCCATCACAAGCCTCACCTGTCACAAGCCTCACCTGTCACAAGCCTCACCTGTCACAAACCTTACCTGTCACAAACCTGACCACCCGTCACAAACCTTAACCGTCACAAACCTCACCCATCACAGACCTCACCCATCACAAGCCTCACCTGTCACAAGCCTCACCTGTCACAAACCTCACCTGTCACAAACCTGACCACCTTTCACGAACCTTACCCGTCACAAACCTCACCCGTCACAGACCTCACCCATCACAAGCCTCACCTGTCACAAACCTCACCTGTCACAAACCTAACAACCTGTCACAAACCTCACCAGTCACAAGCCTCATCTGTCACAAGCCTCATCTGTCACAAGCCTCACCTGTCACAAGCCTCACCCGTCACAAGCCTCACCTGTCACAAGCCTCACCTGTCACAAACCTCACCCGTTATAAGCATCACCTGTCACAAACCTCACCTGTCACAAGCCTCACCTGTCACAAACCTGACCACCTGTCACAAGCCTCACCTGTCACAAACCTGACCACCAGTCACAAGCCTCACCTGTCACAAACCTGACCACCTGTCACAAACATCACCCGTCACAAACCTTACCCGTCACAAACCTCACCCGTCACAAGCCTCACCCGTCACAAGCCTCACCTGTCACAAACCTCACCTGTCACAAACCTTACCCGTCACAAACCTCACCTGTCACAAACCTCACCTGTCACAAACCTCACCTGTCACAAGCCTCACCTGTCACAAACCTGACCACTGTCACAAACCTCACCTGTCACAAACCTCACATGTCACAAACCTCACCCGTCACAAACCTCACCCGTCACAAGCCTCACCCGTCACAAGCCTCACCTGTCACAAACATCACCCGTCACAAGCCTCACCTGTCTCAAACCTGACCTGTCACAAGCTTCACCTGTCACAAACCTGACCACCTGTCACAAACCTGACCACTTGTCACAAACCTGACCACCTGTCACAAACCTGACCACCTGTCACAAACCTGACCACCTGTCACAAACCTGACCACCTGTCACAAGCATAACATGTCACAAACCTCACATGTCACAAACCTCACCCGTCACAAACCTCACCCGTCACAAACCTCACACGTCACAAACCTCACCCGTCACAAACCTCACCCGTCACAAACCTCACCCGTCACAGACCTCACTTGTCACAAGCCTCACCTGTCACAAGCCTCACCTGTCACAAGCCTCACCTGTCACAAGCCTCACCTGTCACAAACCTGACCACCTGTCACAAACCTCACCTGTCACAAACCTTACCCGTCACAAACCTCACCTGTCACAAACCTCACCCGTTATAAGCCTCACCCGTCACAAGCCTCACCTGTCACAAACCTCACCTGTCACAAACCTTACCCGTCACAAACCTCACCTGACACAAGCTTCACCTGTCACAAACCTGACCACCTGTCACAAACCTGACCACCTGTCACAAACCTGACCACCTGTCACAAGCCTCACCTGTCACAAGCCTCACCTGTCACAAACCTCACCTGTCACAAACCTCACCCGTCACAAACCTCACCTGTCACAAGCCTCACCTGTCACAAGCCTCACCTGTCACAAGCCTCACCTGTCACAAACCTCACCTGTCACAAGCCTCACATGTCAAAAAACCTCACCCGTCACAAACCTCACCTGTCACAAACCTCACCCGTCACA
>JBBPBX010013209.1:10968-39491 GCA_038048925.1 Garcialebias charrua | reverse complement strand
ACAAGCCTCACCTGCCACAAACCTGACCATCTGTCACAAGCCTCACCTGTCACAAACCTCACCTGTCACAAGCCTCTTATGTCACAAGCCTCACCTGTCACAAGCCTCACCTGTCACAAGCCTCACCTGTCACAAGCCTCACCTGTCAAAAGCCTCACCTGTCAAAAGCCTCACCTGCCACAAACCTGACCATCTGTCACAAGCCTCACCTGTCACAATCCTCACCTGTAAAAAGCCTCACCTGTCACAAGCCTCACAGCATGTCACTGAATGAATTAGATTATGAAAAAAATCACGTCACTGTCCAAATGACTTGAATGGACGGTGTTTGGACATTTACCATGTCCAAAACAATGTCCATCATTCTGTTGGACACTGTGGATATAACTTCTATCTGCTGACTGTGTTAACCTCCTCAAGAAAAACAAGTGGCTTCTGTAAACAGGATGAAAAGTGTGTGTACAATCTGTACACACCTGGGACACATGTATTTCTATGTAAAATAAGACTTTATGACATAAAATCTAATTCTGTTCAAACAAGAAGGTGTGTGGAGAAAACGCTGTGTGTGTGTGTGTGTGAGTGGGGGGGGTCTGTGTCCGTGTGTGCGGCATAAATTTGTGTTTGTGTGTTAAGTAATGGGAAAGAGGGAAATGGAATAAAATGTCCAGACCACTAGAGCTGAAAACTACTCTAACATTGGTTTGATAAACAGCACCAAAGGCTACTGTGCTACACAGCTAGAAGGTGCGTGTGTGTGTGTGTGTGTGTGTTTGTGTGTGTGCGTGAGTGTACATGCGTTTGTTTGTGAAGGAGCGACAAAGCATATGATTGTGTGTGTCAGCAATGAAATTGAAAAAAAAGAGAGAATTCCTTTGTGGATAAGTGTTTGTGTGTGCTGATCAGCAGCTAAAGTGTAGAATCAGAGGAGATTGGGTGTATTGTGCTCGTTCATGCATCCAAACCATTCTACACGTGTACATATGTGATCAGAAAACCCTAGAGAAACACTCTGCGCCCTGCTGGCATTCTGCTTCTACCGCTTTCTGGGTTTTTGTTGCTGAATAACAAAATGTAGGTTCAGAAAAAGAACGTATGACATCACTAACCAACCTAAAATAAAGTGGAAGTAGAGTCCAGTAAAGTGACCTGAAGTGGATCAGGTACTGCATGTAAGACTGGGAGGAACCAGGGCCATAAAGGAGGAGAACAGTGTGTATTACAAACCAGAGAGATGACTAGTCAGAGCAGAAATAAAGGCACTGACTGTTAAAATGTGCATGAATAAAAACTAAAGAGGCTTCGACATTCTTTACCCCTGGACCTGCAGAGCCACGCTCAGATAGATGAACAGCCGTGATCGATAACATGTTTGTTGTTTTCAGGTGCTGATCAGCTTACTACTGTAAATCTGAAGCCATTTCAGCTCTGAGGGGGACAAGATCCTTCTACAGGTGTGCAGTGGAGAGCATCCTGTGCTCCAGCATCAATGTGTGGCATGGGGGCTGCACAGCTGCAGAAAGAAAAGCTTTGCAGAGTGGTGAAGGCTGCACAGAGGTCTGTTGGAGTCAGTCTCCCCACTATCACAGACATCTACACCTCCAGATGTAGGAAGAGAGCCACCTGCATTATGAAGGACCCCGCTCACCCAGCACACACACTTTTTGCCCTGCTCCGCTCAGGAAGGAGATTGGGGAGCATTAAGTGCAGAACCACTAGACTGAGGAACAGCTTCTACCCTGAAGCTGTTAGACTCTTGAATATCTAACCATAATAATGACTGTGAAAAATCACATCATGTTGCTGCTGATCTTTTCCATGTTGCTTTGTTCATTCGTGCTAATCTGCTCTCACAGACTCATGTTCGTGCTGCTGTTCAGCGTATTGTTTTTACGCTGTTAGTACTTAGTGCATATTTAGTTGATGA
Source organism: Garcialebias charrua (assembly GCA_038048925.1). Classification (NCBI taxonomy): domain Eukaryota; kingdom Metazoa; phylum Chordata; class Actinopteri; order Cyprinodontiformes; family Rivulidae; genus Garcialebias; species Garcialebias charrua. The sequence goes on along the minus strand of JBBPBX010013209.1, from coordinate 37,564 downwards.
TTTTCTTTGTTCATCTTAGATGTTATTACTGTTTTTTTTTACATTTTATTGTTGGATGTAACTGGGACCCTGTGTACATAATTCCATGTACCACATGAACAACAATAAAGAATATCTGAATCTGAAGATCTGTTACTGAACCTTGTCAGGAATGGATGGAGAAGTTGAGGCAGCTACACTCATATACCAAGAAACTAGCAACTACGGTAACCCTCCTGGGACCACTCAGCTAACACAAATACAGCATACTCACAATATGTGCTTGCATACAAGAGCATACAGTATATCCCTTTCCCTTGTGTGTGTTGATGTAGTGCCCGTGTGTGCTAATGTGAACTCCACTACAGTGACTGTATAAACGAGACATTTGGCAGGATAACGTCTATGAAAACCGAGCCTCTAGCCTAGCCTGTTAAAATCATTTATGAGCGTGGCTAACCAGACTCATGAAACAAGTAGAAAATGGCAAAGGAAAATACATCTATTGAGCTTGAATGAACATTCCAACTGTGAAAAACACAAGAACGGAGTCATGAAATACAGCGCTGCCTTTTTTAAAATTATGTTTATGTTACACAGATAAATGTAACCACTGGAGTCAGAGGTGAGAGGAATTAAATGAGGTGAGCTGAATAAAATGAGCCAAACAAAGAAGTGATGATAAAATGATGTTTGGGCTGTGAGGTTATCAAATAATATATTCAGACAAAGCCGTACCTCAAAGAAAAGACTTAGCTCTGCTCCTGTAATTTAAAAAAAGTCCAGTCTAGTTTGCTTCTAATCATCTGATTCACTTGTTAACACTTGATTAAACTTGAAACTGACAAAAAATAAAATAAAATCACAGTCAAGGTAAGAAGTGCAATCTCTTTCAGTTTTTAGATTTTATATATCAGAAGAAGACAACGTCTCCGGTTCTTGTTCATTTAAAATGTCCTCGTACACAGTCAAGTTTTAATGTGTCATTACAGTATTTTCTGGTGTATAGGTCGAACCTGTGTATAGGTCGCATTGTCCAATTATCACCAATAGATTGGAAAAATCCCTAGATAGGTCGCACCGGTGTATAGGTCGCACCTACGTTTAGCTCTGCTGCAAATGTCTGCCACAGGAGCACACAGCAAGGCTTTTAAGAAGATTAACACTTAAAAACAATTATTTGTTTGATAAAAATTATAGCAAATATATGTCTGAGCTGAACTTTTCCTTAATAAATGAACGCAATTGTGAAATGAGCTGGATTTAAAAATTTGTTTCGCCGAAAGTGATAACAAGCCATATATAGGTCGCACCTGAGTATAGGTTGCAGGCCTTGAAAAAAAAACATAAAAAGGTGCAACCTATACACCGGAAAATACGGTAATTTAAAGAAAAACTAAGAAATCCCATTGAATTGTAAGCTAATAAATCTCCTTGTAGCAACATTAAAGTGATGTTAATGAAGTTTATCTGACTTTGTCAGTTTTATGCATCACTGAGGATCCATGCTGGTCTAACTCTGTCGGAACATGGCATCAGTTCATTGAGCTTTGAACTCCAGAACGTTTCAGTAGTGTTCACCTCCAGAAACAACTGAGACCAACAACGCCTCGGTTCTTCTCTTCGTCCTGATCTTGTTGTAAAGATGTGGCTGACGTTAGGATTTTGTTGTAAAGTTCAAACTCCAGGTGCCGAACAGGTAATCTTGTGTTTGAGAGTTCAGAATACAAAACAAGTTTATGGTTTCCTCTAATGCACCTTCACTTGTTCATTCATACTCATCTGCTCACATAGACTCATGTTCGTGCTGCTGTTGCTTGGCATGTTGTTTTTGTATTGTTCTTAGTTTTGCATATTTCTTAGTTGAATCTTAGATCATATTACAGTTTTTCTTTTACAATTTATATTTTTGTTGGATGTAACTGGGACCCTGTGTGCATAATTTCGTTCCATCACATGTACCACATGAGATGCGAATGACAAAGAAACCTTGACCTCAACTCAAATCAACTTTGACCTTGACCTTCACTACTCTGAATACTTTCACTACCAGGGGCTTTTTTCTGTGTTTGTTGTATTTTTAACAATTTTGCTCAAAAAACTGAAACTTAAAATTAACAACGTGAAAATGAATTGCCACAATTCAAAGTGCAAACTTTTAAGAACAGTTTTTGGTTTGCCTATAGACTCGAGATGCAAAACGTTCAAGAAACAAACACATAAGTTTTAATTACACATGCCCACTGTTACATTGTGCCCTGAAAATCAAAACAACAATGAAGCGGTTTCTTTTTTTAATCTTTATTTTTGTCCATCTCCATCTTGCTTCATCCTGACGGTGTTGCCATTAAACCTAAACTGTGAGCTAAAATGAGTATTACCTGGGGCCTCAATGACTGCAAAGTGTGACAGTCTTCTGTCTCCATAATTAGACCCAATCATCAAGCCTCCCCCACCGTGCTTTACAGCTGGTGCAGCTTGTTTGCATTGAAAAGATGCATTAGTTGCTCAGCAACTGGGGGTTCTGCATTATGGCTGCACATCCTCTTCTATGTTTTGTCTGTCATAATTGTTCAGTATGTTCATGCTTTGATATTTAGCACACTAACAGAGTTCTTTGGGATCTGTCATTTATCTTTTTTTTCAGTCTCTTGGAGCATTACAATGTCTGACTTTAGAGTGAACGTACAAGGAAATTCAGTCTGGGGAAAAATGCATGTATCTTGAAGTAACTTTTTATCTATAAAGACTTTACATTGTCTGAAATTAACCTTTAGAACCCCTTTCTACAGCATATCCAGATTCATGATCAATAATCCAGGTAGAAAAATCCAACAAAGTTAAGTCAGATCCTCTGGACGGTTTCTTTTTGTTGAAACGTTTCGTCTTTAATCTAAAAAACCGTCCAGGAGACCTGACTTAACTTTTGTTGGGCCCCTCCTACAACATGTGTGTTTCTAAAACTCCTTATACTAAACTTTCAAGCCAGGCCTGAGACATTGTCCTCCCATCTTTGTGGAATTTTGAAAGTACAGAGGCCACCTGGGTTAAAGACCGTGTAAAGTGAATTTCAACATTTTCTTCAATAAACATTATAAATGTCGTAATTGTAATCTTGTAAATGAGTAAAAAGTCTCAAAATTGTAGCTCAATTAATTTTGGAGTTATAGATCAAACTGTGTATAAACACATTTCTCTTTCAGGATTTTTTAGGCGTGGTTTAAATGTGACCGCGTTTCGTCACGCGGTCACAAGCCCCACCCCCTGCAGCTCCAGCCGTTATAAATGCGTTCTTCGGTGGAGCCGTTCACTCGCTACCGACCGTCTCCCTCCAGTACTGGCGTGCTGCTGGAGCGACCACATGCCACCTGCACCTCCGCGCACCTCCGCCCCCCCCCCCCCCCGCGCGCGCGCGTGTGTGTGGCGATCAGACCCCGCATGCATGTGACCGGGTCGCGCGCGCGTGTGTGTGTGTGAGTGAGAGGCGATCAGACCCCGCATGCGATGTGACCGGTTCGGACCGCGAGTCCGCTCATCTTCTAAAATAGCGCTGATTATAACAGCGGAGTTATGTGTCCTCAACTTTAAAAACATAACCAGAGTTGTTAGTGCACTAAAAACAGCGTAACTCTTGGAAAAAGGAGCTGCTGGAAGCCAGAACTCAGATAAAAACAGAGCAGGTGGATCTCTGCTTCCCCCGTATGCCTCCCCACACAGCTCAGCTCTGAAGGGGGCTGGACATGGCGCAGAACTGCGCTGAAACCACGCCCACGTGCGACACGCCCCCAGCGTTCTAGAGCAAGGCAAAATCATGTTTTTTCATGATTTTTGAGACTTAATTTTATAAGGAAATCAATGTTTTTAATCAGTCAGATTTATATGGGTGATTAATAACACATATGCCGTGTGACAAAATAAAAACACAAATTTAATTTCACTTTACACGGTCTTTAAAGTCAACCCACTGTCGTTACACCTCTGACCTGCAAGCTAGTAACAGAGCCATAATGCATGACAGTTAAGAGATAGAGGGCTTCATGTCGTGATGACAGACAGTTTGTGGAACCAGCCGACTGCAAGATTTAGAATGGTACAGCCCACAGTTATGTATATTGCTCTATGTCAACACAGCTGAGTTATGCACCTCTGATTTCATGGAAGGGATTCAACAGCAGCACAGCCATCAACATTAATTCAGCTTCAAACTGCTTTTAGCAAATTATGAGCCGTCAGATCCTCCCTGACAGCCTGCTGGTCATTTCTCACGTCTTGCATTTGATAAATCTCAAACAAGAAGCAGCCTATTGTCACTGACTGTTCTTCTGTAACATCCGATCTTCCCATCTGCCAGGGTGATGATAGAGCTGATGAAGATGGGTGCTGCCTTGGGCTGGGAGCAGAGGATCATTACCACCTGACTTCGTTACGAGTTGGATAATGGCTCACAAAAAACGCAACTAAATAGAGAATGTGGAAGAGACGGCTAATGAAAGGTAATGACCTGGAACACATTTAGAAACTGAAGGAAAAAAGTTACTGAAAAGGGAAAAACGGGGAAAGCAGCAAAAAGAAACAATATGCTCGATCAGGTGATTGTGTTTTTTTTTAATCGGAGAAGATGGAAAGTCAATGCAATTAATTTCTGAAGGAGCAAACATGTTACTCTGAACCGTTTCTGCTTAAAAAAAATAAAATAAAAAGTGAACTGAATGATGCTCGTAAAACTTGACAGTCCTCAGTCCTCCTCTGTCTGGGATTTCAGACCACTCAGCTGACACAACCGATCTACTACTGTGGTCAAACAGCTCTGTATGTATCACAGCAGGCCACTGGGACCTCAGGTTACAGCAAAAACTGATCAATATGTAATAGAACCAAACCCACAGAGGAAATGTACTACAAGTTCCACTCATAGATCACCAACACTGTTTTTGACTCTGGTTTTAGTCATCTGAACGGTTCCTGTAAGCAAAGATTTCACTATTTGTTGCAGTCATTTCAAATGTTCACTCACACCTGATGACTGCAACACATAACTGGATTTAGTCATCAGTTTACTGAAGCAGATGGTGAAAAAGAGCCTAACACACACACTGCAAGTGAGTAAGGTTGAATTAATAAATCATAAGAGCGTTAAAAAAAATCCAGGTCTCTCTTATAAATGAGTCCTCGAGGCTCAGGCCCTGTACACACGTAGCCTGGTGTTTGAAAAAAAAAAAATCTCTGTACATACATGTTCGGATATTTAAAATGATTGTCTACATGTACCAGTCTATTTTCACCACAGAGCATTGTAAAGAACATGCCAAACCCATAGGTGGCAGTGTAGTGCAAAGGTGAAACGTATATCAGCCAATCACAACCCTTCAAAGCAACCACAACTTCCTGTTATTAATTCTTTCTTTTTTCGTTCGTTTGTGTGGACAGACCGCAAGGTTGAACTACTATTAAATACCATGTTGGAGTACAAAGTTAATAAAACACAGGAAAACGTCGACTGGGAATCATGTCAGAGCAGGTATGTTGACATTTTAGCGCCTTTTTTTTAGAGCATTATGTGACATCAGCGCGCAGAAATACGCAAATCTCCGGTTCTGAAAGTCCACACGCAAACCCGAAAGCGGAGAATTCTCAAATCTCCACTTTGGTCTGAGTTTTTTATTATTATTTGTTTATAGTTACATCAGCCGGAGTTCACGTGTGGATGAAAGGCCAAACCGCATGAAAAACTACAGTATTCGGTTTTACTGATATCTGGCTACGTGTGTACAGGTCCTCAATGGGATTAACCTGCCTAAACAAAGGTTGAATGAATAAAAAACAAGCTTCAGGCTTTGGACCCGACATAGACGTGTATGAACAGGTTTGTGCTCTGGACCAGTCTTAATGAGTTGTGTCCCATGAAGCAAGACACCTTCAGTCACCTTACCTTCATTTAGGCCCTGTACACACGTAGCCTGGTGTTTGAAAAACGAATATTTGCGCAAAAAAAATATCTCTGTCCATACATGTTCGAATATTTAAAATGTTTGTCTACATGTCCCGTTTTTTTCACCACAGAACGTTGTAAAGTTGTAAAGAATATGCTGAACCCATAGGTGGCAGTGTAGTGCTGTCACAACCCTTCAACTCATGCAGCCACACTTCCTGTTATTTATTTATTTATTTTCTTTCGTTTGTGTGGACAGACCGTGAGGTTGAACTACTATTAAATACCGTGTTGGAGTACAAAGTTAATAAAACGCAGGAAAATGTCGACTAGGAATCATGTCAGAGCAGGTATGTTGACTTTTTAGTGCTTTTTTTAGAGCATTATGTGACGTGAGCGCCGCTCAGCTGGACCGGCAGAACCGGTTCTGCCGGTCCAGCTGGAGCAGAAACCTCTGCTCTGAAAGTCCACATGCAGACTCGAAAACGGAGAGTTCTCAAATCTTCACTTTGGCCGGAGTTTTGTTATTATTCGTTTATAGTTACATCAACCGGCGTTCACGTGTGGATGAAAGGCTAAACCGCATGCTAAACTGTTCGGTTTTACTGATAAACGGCTACGTGTGTACAGGGCCTTAGTTTGATTACTGGGTTATATTGTGGAACTGTGAGCTATTAGCACTATCAAAATAGATTTCAAAAGTTTGAATTAAAATATATTATACTGGTCAAAAATACTGGGTTTGCTAATTGAAGAAAAACCTACTGTAAAATCTCCTGAAATGAAACAAAGATTGATCCAATTTCAGGATAAAACTTCACCCTTAATAATGTACCGGTACTTAAAACTCTCCAAATGTAAAAAAAAAAAATACTACAAACATTAAAATGTATCCGCTCTTAAAGTAAACAATTCTCAGCATCTCTGTAAAGGAACACATTTATTCAAGTTGAACTCCACAAAGGATACATACCTATTTTAGGACGTATTACCTGTTTTAAAATGGTATGCAGTTTGCTGCTTTTTGACTGAATGTTCAAAACAAGATTGAAGCTTTCATACATTCATACATCTAAAAAACCTTTTTTTCTCCCCTTCTTTTTAAAGAAGCCATGCTAGTAGCCCAGGAGAAACTTGACAACGTTCTTTTAATACAAAGCCGGGGGGCATTGAAGGCCTAACTGGACTAAGTTAAATGTTTTTTCCTGATGGGGATAAAATTACTTCGGTGGGGGGAAAAAACCAATCTAATTTGAATTTAATAGGCACAAATGAAATTAATATGCAACTTAATGAAACTAATATTGTGAATCAATTTGGAGAGCAAATTAAATTTTGGTGGGTAGTCCCAGGTGAGATGTTGTATGGGGGTGTTGTGAAGCTCACATTAATAAAGTGAAAGGATAATAAGCCTGGTTCATTGGTCATCCCAAGACTGTCTGCATATTCCGTTCAAAGGAGAAATGGCTTTTACTTTGGAAAATTAATCTTTACGTGATCCCTGTCTTTTGTCAAAAAAAGTGCTCTGTAAAAATGGCTTTTTTGATGTGAACTGATTACATTTTCTCATTGTATCCCCTTCTGTTTGTTCGGCCTAACATGTTTTAACCAGTTATGGCTCCCGTATAGCTCTGCGTACGTCCATACGCAGCTGTACGCACGTACTACGCAGAGGTACAAGCGTATCCCCGCAGGGCATGTACGCGCAAAGCTCAAATTTTACGACCCCGTACGCAAACGCGTTGTCTCACAATAAACTGCCCGGCGCTGGACTGTTTTGTATGTGACGCAAATGTATTAAATTCCCCTTCTTCATCCCTGATCTGGCCTTTTCTTTTGTCTTTTTGCCAAAAGTCAAGTGATCGCTTCCTCCTCTGTTGACTCCATGACTGAAATGATGAGAAATGAACTAATTTGTCACGAGCAAATTAAACTCGGGTCCAGCGTGGCTGCGGGAGGGTCTGGAGATTTCCTGGTGTGCTGGTCTGATGTGTGGGCTGCAGGACCAGCGCTCCCTGTTTTTATTTTTTTTTTTAGAACTTTTTATTAACATATAAACACAGAACACTGCTGCGGCTGCAGCTGCCAGCCCCTGTCTTTTTTCCCCCCGACCGGTCAATCAATGCAGTAGGCGTGTCAGCAAATGACCAATCAGCTACCTCAATTTGTCCCGTAGGTAAACGCTCTGCGCTGCAGCTGCTCAAATGACGTCAAGAATTTGGTGAAAAAACGTGAGAATGTAAGCGAGAACATACGCTGGGGTGTGAGGCTGAACTGTCTGCGTACAGTACGTGCGTACGGACACGCGTATGGACGTACGCAGAGCTATACTGCAGCCTTTAGTTTTCACCATGATGGTGAAGTTCTGATTCTAACTTCTCTGAGTAAATCTGAATACATTTCTAATTTAAACAAATGAACTCTGGATAAACACTATGAACTATGCACCTTATCAAAGAAAAGACAGAGACCCACACCGACCACTAATTAAAGATAGAACACGTGACCATGTTGGTTTATGTCAGGGTTTTTTGGTTGTTGTTGTTGGATGTAACTGGGACCCTGTGTACACAATTTTGTTCCACCACATGTACCACATGTGATGTGAATGACAAATAAAGAAACTTTGACTTATGTGCATGTGAACATGCTGGTTTATGTACATGTGAATATGTTGGTTAGGTGCATGTGACCATGTCAGTTAGGTGCAGGTGAACATACTGTATTGATTTATGTGCATTTGATGTGACCATGTCAGTTTGCATGCAGGTGACCATGTAAGTTTGTGGCGTTCCAGTGTTCCATAAAGAACTTCAAATGGTGACTCATCTGACCACAGAACAGTCTTCCATTTTGCCACACTCCATTTTAAATGATCCCTGGCCCAGTGCAAACGTCTGAGCTTGTGGAGCTTGCTTAGAAATGGCTTCCTCTTTGCACTGTAGAGTTTCAGCTGGCACGGTGGATTGTGTTCACTGACAATGCTTTCTGGAAGTATTCCTGAGCCCATTCTGTTATTTCCTTGACAGTGGCATTCCTGTTTGAGGTGCAGTGACGTTTAAGGGCCCGGAGATCACGAGCATCCAGTAGAGTTTTACGGCCTTGACCCTTACGCACAGCGATTGTTCCAGATTCTCTGAATCTTTTGATGATGTTATGCACGGTTGATGATGATAACTTAAAAGTCTTTGCTATTTTACGCTGGGTAACACCATTCTGGTATTGCTGCACTATCTTTCTGCAACAATGGTGGAATTGGTGATCCTCTTACCATCTTGGCTTCTGAGAGACACTGACACTCTGAGAAGCTCTTTTTATACCCAATCATGTTGTCAATTGACCTAATTAGTGTTAATTGGTCTTCCAGCTGTTCGTTATATGCTCAATTTCCTTTTTCCAGCCACTTATTGCTACTTGTCCCAACTTTTTTGGGATTTGTTGACACTGTGAAATTTTGAATCAACATATTTTCCTTTAAAATGTTACATTTACTCAGATTAAACTTTTGATCTGTCATCTATGTTCTATTACAAATAAAATATTGACTTTTGCCATTTCCACATCATTCATTGCATTCAGTTTTTTTTCACAATTTGTTTAGTGTCCCAACTTTTTTGGAATCCGATTTGTATTTGGCTAAACTCTGAGGGAGTTATAGAGCCAAGTCAGAAATGAGTCTTTTCCCGATAAGTCTGGTAAATCTGATAATGCGCAAATGTCCCAGCTTTTGACCAGCCTTGAATGCAGCATAAACCTATGTAAATCTGGAGAAGCAAGAAAGTCTGAAAATTCACATTCACAGGCAGCTTGATCCAGCACTTGTGTTCACTGATTCATCCACAGCAGGTGATTTGTGCAAGTTTATTTGACAATTTTATGCACAGAATATTCCTAATTGTCCAATATGAAATATGTACATTTGAAAAACTGTTTATGCATTTGTGAATCTTCTGGTACACTTGTGGATCTTATTCTATGCTTGTGTGACTATCGGTACTTCTGAGACTGATTTATATTCATAGTCAACAAGCAAAAGAAAGAAACATTGTTGATAGATGTAACAAACACAAAAGAACGTAACATCAGGAAGAAGAAGCAGCTGGAGAAATACCAAGATGTGAGTTCTGGTAAACAGGAACCCCTTATAGTGAACGTCAAGGATGTTAGGGAACTCCCTTACTTCGGATTTTTGTTCATGTCAGAGGACAACTCAGTTAAGAGCTCAAGACCAGAATAGCTAAAGCTGGAGCCCCAGATAGACTCGCACTTGTTTGGAAGGACAGATCCGTGTCGATGGATAACAAAGTTAGACATGCACTTGTTTTGACATGCACTTGTTTTGTCAGTTCTCTATGTTGCAGAAACCTGTACTCTGAACACTAAAAAAACAGAATACATGCATTTGAATTCACCTGCTACTGTCACCTGCTTCAGGTCCACTAATCCTCCCACATTTTCCCAAAATTTTACTAAAATATAATAAAAAATAACAAAGCTGTTGTTTTGACATTTGTGTGGACAGCAAAATTGTTTTGTTCTTTAAAAGGTGAGGCTTCCTGAAAAAGTCAAAACACCCATTTAAATTTTCATTTTTGACTGGGAATACATGCCTAAGCAGGCAACGTCCCAAATAACAAGATAACGATGCAAACTGGTGAGATTTACTGCTGCAACGTGAAGTACGGAAATGGTGCCACCACACAATAATATAATGCATCTATTGCATTATGATAATGGTCTAAATAATTGTTAACCAACTCTGGTGTTATAGCTGTAATAAATAAGGTGTCATGGCTAAAACAAAAGTCCCCAGGCCTCAAGTCGGGTGATTTTTATGGTATCTTTGTCAGAATGTTGCTGGACTTAGTGGGAAGGTTCAAAGACACATGCTTATAATTCCCTTCTATAAAGATGAATGAATGTGTGTTCAAACCTGCAGAGATTTGTCTGTAGGTCTTAGCTGTGTGTGGAGACATTAATGTGTAGACCAGAGGCATCTGACAGAAAGATTGATGGAATATTATCAGTTCAGTCCAGACCACTGGAATTAGCCCATCGTAACCATTTTAACTAGTCCTCTGAGTGTACACCACATGGGTCAGAGAGACTCTTTTCTATAAAACAGCAGGAAACAAACCCATGAAAATCAGTGTGTGCGTGCATGTGTCTGAACATGTGAAAGGGGTGTCTGCCATCATATCCTTCTACACACTGACAAACTGTGCATCCTCTTGTGTATCTATGTTATAAAATCAGTTTTTAATGCAAAATGTTTCATCATGTAAACCAAACACACTTAGGTGCCTGTGACAAACTGGGCAACAAAACAAGCCACCAGACAACAGACCGCATTGTCCTCTGCAGAAACAAAACATCAGAGTGTGTGGTATATTATCAGGCAAAAACACTGACTCTCTACTAACGTACATTTATATTACCAAAATAAATGAAATATAACCACGCACAGTAGGATATGGCCCACACAAAATCAAACCACGCTAAATAGAAGCACAAAGGAACTCAGTTAAATTAATTGACAGATACAGTACATGTGCACAGTCAACTGTAACTGGAAGGAAGTGATTTTGGTGAGAAGTGGAGATTTTATTTAGGAGCTGTGTTGTGTCGTACCCAGTGTTAATGGAGATGATTTCAATAAGAGGGTTCTTCCTGATCTTGGGAAGGTCCAGTCTAGCCCCTCCGAGTCTCCTGCCTCCATCCTTCTTCTGTCCCAGGAGACGAACTGAGTGACCTGGAAATAACAATGAAACCCACTTAACACACGTTCTTTAAGGCAGCATCTCACTGGGCTGTAACTGGTGGAGACAAACTCATCATCCAGAGAGAATGTGAAGTCTCAGAATTGAGTTGCTGAACCAAGCGACCATGTTTCAAAATATTTGCTTATTCTTGTGGCACAGCACGAAAACTTGGACATTTGTTTCACTGCTAGTCTTATTTTAACCTGTATACAGTATCTAGTTGTTTAAACAAAGGAAACACTGTACAAAGAAAAGTGATCAGATCACAAAACAAGTTCAGCGTTTAGAACGTGGGACCATTTCCTCTCTCAGATGTCTCCATGAAACTCAGTGGAAGCCATTATTATTCTAATATAAAGTACAACGTTTAATCCTCTGACACAATGTAAAACAGAAACCCTACTTTCTTATACAAAGTAATAATAACAATGATCTTTGTAAATGAGTCCTTGTGACTCACTGAGACTAACCTGTATAAATAAAGATTGAAGGAAATATCCTTATAACAAAAGCACATTTTATCTTGGCCTAAAAAAAGGTAACTTTACAAACAACTTACAAATGAATGGTTCTTATAGTTCACACATACAGCAGAGGAGACTAATAACTCATCCAGAGTGTTTTATCAGATGTGAAACTTTCATTTGGTGGATGTTCCAGTGGTACAAAAAGCAAATGAAAATCCTCAGTTAGGTGTAAAAACTACATAAGTAGAAATGAAACGCTAACGTGTTTCCCCTTTAACCATCACAGAGGAATCAGCTGCAGGTGAATAAAATGGAGGCACTGAGGGATGAGATTGTCTTCCTGTCTTCATCCGCTTCACACAGGTCTCCAGGGAGGGAGGGATCAGGGCTGGGAGCCCTGGTATCAATTGGTAGATAAAAATGACAATCTGCCCCAGAGGAGGACAAAGAGCCAATCAGTGAGGCGTGACTGCTCCCAATATCCTCGTACAACCAAGGAAATGAGAAACCTTCCCCCGTGGAAAACAGCTGGGACTTTCAGCACATTTGGTCACACTTTGCTCCAGATTTCTGAGTCCTACTACCGGTAACTATTGAATACTCTAACCTCAGTAACCATCGTGTTTATTTATTTATTATCAATTCCATTTAGTAACCAGATGAGAGCTGGCCAAAACAAAGACACTAATGCCTCAGTGGGTTTGAGTACAAACATGTAAGGTTTGCAGCTGAATTAAACGCATCCTTTCTAGTAGTAAATAAACTTAAATGTTTTATTTACCGGTACACGTTTTTTCCCCATTATACAAATGAATCTTGTGTATTATGGTTCAACAGACCTGGAAACTTCCAAGCAATATAGAGCTCTAATAGAAACCATATCTTGGTCCCATTTCAGGCAATTTGGTGTAAGTTTGTTGTTAAATTTGACAGTTTTTAGTTTCCACTGAAACATACGTGAGCACGACAGGAAAGTCATCAAAAACATAATGACATGAACAGATTTGTCAGGAAAAGCAATTACCTGCATGGTGGCAGAGTTTCCAGATGTTTCCCCAATTACGAGACTGTCCAGTCCAATAACATTTGGAAACTGTTGTTTTCCACCACCCCCGCCCTCTAAAACTGAACAGGACTGGTTAGGGTGACCACAGACCAAGGAACAGAAATAATCTCAAATCGCATGGAATCACTCCAGGAACAAGCCAGATTCAATTTCAGAGCCATGAATGAAGGGCAAGTAAAAGCACGGCTACCATGAACTAGAGTTCTCCATTTGTCATCTCGGTTACGAAGTTTAAAAAGGCCAACTGCTGTGCCCAACACCCCCATGTGTCCTCGTTATCCACTGAACTCCAATCTTCCCAATCTGTTTGTTTTTTTCTCTAACACAAACCTGAGAAAATCTTTCTGTGCTCATAAAAAATATTTGAAGATGCAAGAGGAATAAGACAGAAAGGTACATTGGCAGATACATTAATGGGAGATATATGACAGTCAGTGAAGGGAGGACGGTTGAGTGAAAGAGAGGTAATGTTGACCTGGGTGTGAGTTCTGAGTGTGTGGTTCTGTTGTACGCTCCTGTTCGATTGAAAATCAGCAGGCAGGGTTTGGGGGATGGAAACTGTCGGTGACAGAGGTAGAAGATAAAGAAGGGAAGAGTGAAGACTGGCTGATGGCAATGGAACAAGCTACTTTTTTTATTTACTTTTTAACTGGATGTCAGTCAAACATTTCTCCAGATGGTGGTGTTATTAGCAAATGCCAGGCGCTCGTACTTCACTTCTTGTTCCAACAGATTTACATTTGTGTGGAATCATTCATCTCAGAGCTAAACACAGTTTGACCAAACGTAATAATTGTTAGTAAAACCCTCCAACATGCCAGTGAGTAATGTTGAATCTCATTTCATCAATTTCCCTGATGTTTTGGACTTTCCTTTTTATGAGAGGCCCATACACAGCAGGAGGATCGTGTTCCAATCCCGTCTATGTTAAAAACCAAGCAGGCATGTTTTCTAGCCCTTAGGAGTTTGATTTTCTTTGTAGCATACCTTAAAATGAATATGAGGTGCACATGCAACATCAAAACCCTCACAATTGCAATTATTTTCTCTTTTGTTTTTTGTTAATATTTTAGGTGCAAAGATATTGCATCTGGTCGATCATCTTAAACAGGAATAAAAATATGGCAAATATTTCACAGTAAATTATTTTTTGTCATATCAACAATGTCTAGTATTGTGCATTCCAATGTATTATGGTTGGCATTTTTAATTTTATTATTTAAAAAGAAAAAAGAAAATGAATAAAAAAAGGAAAAATAAGAAATAAGAGTCAGTCATTAAGTCATTTTATCCGCAAGTTATTTTTCATTAATGTTTGTGATATAATATGGGTTTTCTGATGTTCATTTAGCATGGCGTTGTTTCAAATCCAATGTTTTATCCCCTTGTCTGGCTTATTGTGCTTAACATATCCTTTTTGCAAAGTTTGACATCACTAGGCCTGTCACAATAACAAATTTTGCTGGGCGATTAATTGTCTCAGAAATTATTGTGATAAATGATAATATTGTTTGAAGTTCGACAATATTTAGTAAATATTGTCAAATTAAGAATAAATGTTGGTTAATTTATTTTGAGTGTAGTGCCTTTTTTGACCACCGGATGACAGTATAAGACGGTTTGAACCGAATGATGGCTAGTGAGGGAGTAAGCAGTGTGTCTCTTTAAGAAAATTGGGAGGGAGACCCCTTGACGGGACATGGGCTAGGCTGTCTCTCTTCGGTTCTCAAAATTGCAGACACTCCGTGTGGTATGAGCTCTTTAGCATAACAAAGTTCATGCTCAATAATCCAGGTACCAAATCCAATAATTCTCAGTCAGGTCATCTGGACAGTTTATTTTTATTTTATAGAAACGTTTCTAGATCCGGAGGGCATCATCAATCAGAGGAGTTCCACCAACTGTTTCCCAACCATGCAGTAAACACCTTGAACCACTTTTGCTGTGGCTGCCTGCCTGGGAGGAGTCGACGAGGGACAGGACGGACCCCAGAAATCATCATGGCTCCAGCAAACTGGTTGGTCCACTTAAGGTGTTTACTCCTTGGTGGGGAAACAGTTTGCTGGAACTCCTCTGACTGATGATGCCCTTCAGATGGAGGATGAAATGTCGCTATAAAAAAAAGAAACTGTCCAGATGACCCGACTGAGAATTATTGGGTCTTTTTTCACACAAAGCTTTTAATAAAAATAAAAAAAATCAGTAAACAAGTTGTCAGCTTCTTTTTGCAGACAAAAAACAACTTTTTACACAAAGGCACGAGTTTCAACCATGAATTTTGAACCTTTGACAAGACTGAGCCCGCCGCCGAGGTTGGTCTGTTAGCTTAGCTTGTAGCTTAGCTTCTTAACTTAGCTGCTATTAGCAAAGAGAGAAGAAAAAAAAACTATAAAGCTGATCAATGAAAATTAGGTGATAATTTTCATTTTTCATGCGATAAATTGATTTATTGTTTATCGTGACAGGCCTAGACATCATTGATAAAAACCAAACCTTTAGTTTAACCACTACATTTAGGAAGAGCTGCCTGAGCCAAATCAAGAGGACATATTCTCTTTTGAAGTACAAACAGCGTCACGGAGAAAGAAACATCCAAAATTAAGAGGAAATTATGACTGTAGGTGTTTTCCTAATACGATAAATTATGTTTTAAGAGGTGAATCAAAGTGTTTATAAAGGCTCCACCAGTGTTGAAGACACATTATGCAGGAAAAGAGCCACCTGCATCATGAAAGACCTCACTCACCCAGCACACTCACTCTTTGCCCCACTCCCCTCAGGACGGAGGTTGAGGAGCATCAAATGTAGAACCACTAGACTGAGGAACAGCTTCTACCCTGAGGCTGTTAGACTCATGAATAAATAAATAATAAGAATAATCACTGCAAAATATCACATCATGCTGATGCTGATCTGTTTTCTTGTTGCTGTGTTCATCTGTGACCATCTGCTCATACAGACTCATGTTCGTGCTGCTGTTTATAATGATGTTTTTCTACTACATTAGGGCTTAGTGTATTACTAGTTGATGTTTTTCTTAGTTAATCCTAGATGTTATTACTGTTTTTCTCTTGCATTTGTTGTTGGATGTAACTGGGACCCTGTGTACATAATCTCGTTTTCATCACATGTACCACATGCGGTGCAAATGACAATAAAGACTCTCTGACTCTGACATTAGTCTAAGCACTAACAAAGGCAGATGTCGTTTTCTTTCTGCAGACCTGGTGTTTAATTCAAAGAATCCATGGGTTCAGCTCAATAAATTGAGTTCTGAGCATTCCTCGGGTCATAATCTTCAAACACAAACTCATGCAGTCACGCCAGGATTTTCTATGAATCTTTGGGACTTTTTTCTACATTACTAGGTCAACTATACATTATAATACATAGTTGACCTGATAACACATCTGTAATTATCACACATCATCTCCAACCACAACCTGTTGAAAAACTCAAGTGTAGTTTGAACTTAGGTATCATCTCTCAGTCACACTCGTTTATTCAGAAAGTGCTGCGCTGACAGAAGCCTGGTGACGCTGACTGGACATCAGCCCCTCCTCTTTACTCAATGTGTTCATTTTGAATGGATTTTAATAGGAAATGGTTCAATTATGTTCTTTGTACTTATGTCTGTAAACTATTGGAAGGAAATGTGTATTTTTATGAGAAGCTTCCTGGTAAAACTAAGTACAGTAATACATTGTGATGTGATTTAATGCAAAGAGTTTAAAAGTCAGCAAAGCTGAAAGGTCAATGCAAGACAACAAACTCCACACAGCTGCCTTGTATCTCTTTCTCACAGGATATTAAAATATTTCTTCAAGAACCTTGAAGAGTACATATGTTTGTTTTTGCTTTATTAAACAGTTTGATTAAAGAAAACGTGACTCAGAAGGTCATGTGAGCAGCATATGACTTTTTACACACAGATGTTACGGTAGTCTAATCTTCGCTGTTTTCAGGTGATCAAAACACTAAACCTTAACTTGTTCTAAAGGAAAACAAAATATAAGAGAAAAATAAAAAAAATGATATGCCCAGGCTTTCCTCTATCTAAAAGGTACGACGGCGCTTTAATAATAATAATAATAAATTTTATTGATAACGCACTTTACATACTACAGATCTTAAAGTGCTACAATGAACATTAAATAAAATCAAGATTAAAATCAACCATAAATGCAACTAAGTGGAGGAACTACCAAGAGGACAGTGCCTCACAGATGATCGCATCAAAAAATTTCACAAAATGCAGATAAAATACTCAAATAAAAATGGGTGCAATAAAAACAAAAGCACAATTAATTAAAAAACTGGATAAAAAGAAAGGTTTTAAGACCTTTTTTAAAACATGTCACGGTCTGTGGGGCCCTCAGATATGAGGGCAGGGCGTTCCACAGCCGAGGGGCAGCGCAGGAGAAAGCCCGGTCTCCCATTGTGCGAGACCGAGACCTGGGAGTGAGAAGAAGATGGGTGTTGGAAGAGCGGAGAGTGCGGGAAGGACAGTGAGGGGTGAGAAGTTCTTTTAAATAAGATGGTGCATTACCGTACAAACACTGGAAGGTGAGCAGATAAATTTTGTAAGTGATCCGGGCAGAAACAGGAAGCCAGTGTAGTGAACGCAGTACAGGAGTGATGTGTTCATACTTACGCACTCTCATCAGGACCCTGGCAGCGCTGTTTTGGACATACTGTAGTTTTTGTATGTTCTTGCCAGGAATCCCGAAGAGAAGTGCATTGCAGTAATCCAGTCTGGAGGAGACAAAGGCATGGACGAGCTTTTCTGCATCAGTGAAGGACAGTGTAGACCGAAGCTTTGCAATATTTCGAAGATGAAAAAAAGAAGTTTTACAGATATGCTTTATATGGCTTTCAAAGGTGAGTTGTGGATCAAAAATAACACCAAGATTGGTGACTGTATTGGAAAGAGAAATGTTCTGGCCAGAAAAAGTGATACTGAGGATTTTTTGTTGTTGAATTTGATGTGATGTACCAATTTGAATTGCTTCCGTTTTTGAACTGTTAAGGTGAAGGAAATTTTGCTGCATCCATGCCTTTATCTCCTCCAGACACGCTGTGAGTGTGGAAAGAGAAGAAAGTGGAGAAAATGGAGAAGCTGAAGAAGATGATGTAGATGGGGTCTCAGACACATTGCTACCCAGTTTAAGATACAGCTGAGTATCATCAGCATAGCAATGGAATGAGACCCCATAGCTGCTGATAATACACCCAAGTGGTACCATGTATAGGTTAAAAAGGAGGGGTCCCAGAACTGATCCCTGGGGCACACCACAAGAAACAGGATGGCTCAATGACTTGGCACGCCCAATGGAGACAAACTCTCTTCTGTCTGTCAGATATGATCGGAACCACTCCAGGGCAGTGCACAGTTAGTCCTGCAAAATGCTGTAAGCGTTGGAGCAGAATGTAATGATCAACCGTATCAAAGGCTGCCGAAAGATCGAGAAGAATAAGGAGAGAGGAGGAACCACGGTCTGCAGTGACCAACGGGTCATTTGTGACCCAGACAAGAGCTGTTTCAGTGCTATGTGCTGTTCAAAAACCTGATTTAAATTTATCTAGTATATTATTGTCATGTAGATGTTCTTGTAGATAAACCAAGAATTATTTCTCCAAAACTTTAGCGAGGAAGGGAAGGTTGGAAATGGGTTTGTAATTTGCCAGGTCATGAGGATCGAGGGAAGGTTTTTTAAGAAGAGGTTTAATTATAGATGACTTCAAGACAGGGGAAATATGACCAGATTGGAGAAACTGATTAACTATAACACTTTAGGGCTACAATAAGATATATATTTTTAAAATTACATTGCCATGCAAAGGGGAAAAAAAAGGAGAATAAAGACCTAATATTACGAGAATAAAGTCGCACGACTTTTTTTTTTGCAGCTCGTGTTTCGTTTTAGTTTTTTTCCCCCATGAGTCTGATCCACGACGCAACCTGTCAATCAATCCAGTAGGCATGTCAGCAAATGACCAATCCGAAGCTAAATGATATTATCCCAAGTCTGATACGGTAAAGCAGGGTTTACTGCATTTTAAAATAAAGAATGTGGAGCAACTTGTTAAGTTATACTTTAGTATTGGTTTTACAAATAAGGAGATAGTTAATCTGTTAGCACATCAGCATCAGATTATTATCAGTATCAAGACTTTGAACATGCTTACAGTAAGGTGGGACACTGATGGGCTGCAGCAGATCTCTGCAGGCAAGGAGCATTTAGCTTCAGATTGGTCATTTGCTGACAGCCTACAGGATTGATTGACAGGTCAAGTCGTGGATCCAACTCATGGAAGAAACAAAACAAAACACGAGAGCTTCCAAAAAAAAAAAAAAAGTCTTGTACGACTTTATTCTCATAATAGTAAAACTTTATTCGACTTTATTCTCGTAATTTTATGGATTTAAACATTTTTTGTCAGCGTGGCCCTAAAGCTCTGTCGTAAAAAGGAGGTACCGTATGTAGCATGTTGAGGATAAAGCAAAAGTAAAAAATGTTTGCAAGATCAATACATGTAAAAAAAAAATAGTTGGGGGATATTTCCGTTTAAAGCGTCACTGACATGATTTTTAAACTATGCATAAAATTGCTCAACATACATATCTTGTATCATTCAATGTTTGTTTTTGCAAACATAATGATAAATCAATTTAATTTTGATTTAAAAGTGATTTTAAACTTTGTGCTGTGTTTATTCACGGGAAATCCGATTACACGCAAATGCAACATCTGTGATGTACCGTAGTCTTGGGCAGAGCCCTGGGCTTGTCAGTCTGCGTGTGTCTGCAGCTCACGCTTTTTTTTTTTTTTTCTTTACTTGAAAAATGCTGTTACGTTGTGTCGCATTTGGGTGTTCTAATATCATCAGTGAACAAGTGAGCCTTTTCACTTTCCCAAAAGATGAAATACTTTGTCAAGAATGCAACAAAGCTGAACCCTCGGAGCCCCCCCTCGCTCCACCTGAAGGTAAGTCTCATACAGAATCAGACCTAAATTAGATCCTGCTGTTTCTTGT
The DNA here is from genome assembly GCA_038048925.1 of Garcialebias charrua. NCBI lineage: Eukaryota > Metazoa > Chordata > Actinopteri > Cyprinodontiformes > Rivulidae > Garcialebias > Garcialebias charrua. The sequence continues at coordinate 17,323 of JBBPBX010013209.1, read as the reverse complement.
TCCATCACCCAAACTATTTTCGGCTTCCCAAAATGAAGACAAATAGCTCACATCTTCACTTAGATTGCTAAATTCGTCTGGTTTTAAATTGTCCGCCATAGAGACGTAACTAATACCAGAGCCCTCTGCCCAAGACTACGTCACAGATGTTGCACTCGCGTGTAATCGGATTTCCAGTGAATAAACACAGCGCAAAGTTTAAAATCACTTTTAAATCCAAATTAAATTGATTTATCAATTTGTTTGCAAAAACGAATATAGTTGAATGATACAAGATACTGTATATATGTTGAGCAATTTTATGCATACTTAAAAAATCATGTCAGTGACACTTTAAATCTAAAAAAAAAAGCTTTTCTTTCAGATGTGTTTTTCTGCTTCACAAAATCTCATAAAATCAGTTGTTGTTTTGTTTTTTTTAAATTGTAAATTTAAAAAAAGAGATTTTTATACATGCCAGTAAGGATCTATGAGTAAGCTCAAAATAAAATGAGTAACAGCTGTGTTTACTGTTAAAAAGTAAATTAGCATCTGGCACAGGAACCAAAGACATTTGATTAAGCAAGCTGTTAACCGTGCAGCAGCCAGCAAAGCAGGGATGGTGTGAGACTGGATAAATGTGCCTGGTGCACACTGACTGAGCCATTAGTTAAAATCCGTTTTAGTGTTTAGACTGACAGATGTAAACATGTTTAACTGACTAGGACCAAAACTAAATGGACAGTCATACAGTATCAGAACCAGGTTCATATAAACCTCCTGTGTCCTCTCATCATGTGCAAAACAAACCTTCAAGCTGTTTGGTCCGAGAAAAGATGTGCAACTATTAGCTGTTCATTGGGGTAAGTATTTTAGTAGCCATTACACAAGGCAAATCCCCCATCTTAAAAGGTTTATGCTCAGGCCTCCGAGACAAGAAAACAGCTCTGGGTTTATACGAGGTCATAAAGGACTATAATGATACTGGGGAAATTGGTTTCTGTGGAGGGGCGGTGGTTGGAGGAAAGAGGGAGAGAAAGGGTAGGAAGGGTTTAGAACATAAAAAATAAAATAAAAAATACTAAAAAATGCACAGAAAATTATTAAAATAGGAAGTAAGAAATGGAACATGATGAAAGTGACAGTGTGTAGAAGATTAGGTGGTCTGATCAGCTATCCTGCATTAGAATGAAGCCTGCAGAGCAAACTGATAGACTCACACAGTTAGTGCAAACTCAATCTGTTGTTTATTAGAAACCCAGCTGGGGGGATGACAACCCGACTGGACTCTCTCTTGCTGTAAACTCACTGTGACCTTCATTAAAGTGAGGCGTGCAGCCGTTCACTAACAGTTTAAATGGAGAACCTAATCAGTGCCATGTGAGTCTGACAGACTGGGAGGACCACTTTAACAACCAGCACCAACACTGGACCTGACAGCAGCTCTACCTTTGCCTGTCATTGTCTGGTTGTTGTTTTGGGATCGGACCTCTAATTACAGTTAATTGGTTGGTTTGGGGTTGGGCTCGGAAAAAATTATATGGGTTCGGGCTGGATGTTTTAGACCCAAATGCAACTCTATAGCTGTCCCACAGCTGGTAGGATGTTAGAAATGCAGCTGCCAGGCAAAAGACAAAGAGGAGATATACAGACAAAGTTAGACAGGACATGGAGGTAGTTGAAGTGAGGACAGATAACTCAGAGGACGGAGTGAGATGGAGGATGATGACTTGCTGTGGAGACCACTGAAGAGGGAACAGCTGAAAGAAGACTGTCAGGGAATTTTGGGTCAGAGGTTATGGATGTTTTTTTTATTTTGATGGCTGTGAATATTCTTCCCCTCTGCCTTGAGAACAAAAAGCCCAAAACTAGCTGAAGCCATCTCCCACGACACAATATTTTCTTTGCCCATGAACCATATGTTTGGGTATACAGAGGTGCTGTGTAAGGCCCTGTACACACGTAGCCTGGTGTTTGAAAAACGAATATTTGCGCAAAAAAAAAAATCTGTCCATACATGTTTGGATATTTAAAATGTTCGTCTACATGTCCCGTTTATTTCACTACAGAGCGTGTAATGAATATGCTGAACCCATAGGTGGCAGTGTAGTGCTGTCACAACCCTCCAACTGCCGCGACTTCCTGTTATTTATTTATTTATTTTCTTTAGTTTGTGTGGACAGACCGCAAGGTTGAACTACTATTAAATACCGTGTTGGGAGTACAAAATTAATAAAACGCAGGAAGATGTCGACTGGGAATCATGTCAGAGCAGGTATGTTGACATTTTAGCACCTTTTTTTTAGCATTATGTGACTGTCAGCGCCGCAGCAGCTGGAGGAGGTGGAGCAGAAACCTCCGGTTCTGAAGTCCACACGCAGACTCGAACGCGGAGAGTTCTCAAATCTCCACTTTGGTCGGAGTTTTGTTATTATTCGTTTATAGTTACATCAACCGGAGTTCACGTGTGGATGAAAGGCCAAACCGCATGATAAACTGTTCGGTTTTACTGATAAACGGCTACGTGTGTACAGGGCCTAAGAAGGCTGCAGTTGGCTTCATGGACACCATTTGAATTCTGTGATCTGGGCTAAGCTGAGAAAAGTAAAAAAGCGAGCAGATAACTCAGTTTGTAGAATTTTTTTCTGTGAATGGTTTTCATGTGTACCGGTATACATCTATGCATGTCATATATGTATATTTGTATAAACTCTTCTGAAATCTGACATTGAATTTAATTCAATTCAGTTTATTTATGTAGCGCCAAGTCACAACAGAAGTCATCTCAGGGCACTGAACTGAAACATTCATATGTAAAGTTAAGTTAACAGAAACATTTGTATATAAAATAATAAATTAACATTATTTATCTGAGGAGCAGACTACTTTGAATTTAATTCCATCACAGACTCTCATCTTGAGCAAGCATGAAGGTGACAGTGGAAAGGAAACACTCATCATGAGGAAGAAACCTTTAGCAGAACCAGGCTCAGGACAAGTGGTCATCTGCTTTGACTGGCTGGGTTTGAGAGGGACAGATACACAATGGCAGGTCGAGAATCACATGTTAAGATAGAAATAATATCAAATTAAAACTATTCAATTTTAGCAAATCATTTAAGGAAATGAGGTCAATTTGTCCTCCAGTAGTCTAAGACTTTGGCAGCATAACAAGCCAACCCCAACGATAGGAATTATCACAAAGGAAAGTTTTAAGTCCAGTCTTAAAACTGGACAATGTGTCAGCCTCACAGACAGAAACTGGAAGTTGATTCCACAAGAGAGGAGCCTGATAACTGAAAGATCTTCATCCCATTCTGCTTTTGGAAACTCTAGGAACCACGAGTAATCCTGCAGTCTGAGAGCAGAGTCCTCTGTTAGGAAAATATGGAACAATAAGATTTGTAATATAAGATGGAGCTAGGTTGATGAGAGCTTTGTATGTTAGAGTAAGATTTTGAATTCAATTCTGGACTTGACAGATGTCCTGTTAACTAGCAGACACACGCCATTGGATTAAAAAAAAAACTCACACAGAGGTGAAACTCACAGCTTTTTCCACACCAACATGACTTATTTAGTTGTTGATCGGTGCCTTACAGCTAACATTTTTGCGTGTGTGAATGCACATGTATGAGGTCATGTTCGAAAATACCTTTAAGAGTCTCGTCAACTACCTCCACCACTCGGTCGATCTGTTGGACCTGAAATGCAGATAGGCACAAAGGAAAGGCTTTATTGATGCTGACAAAAGAAGCCCGCAGTCAAACATAGGACACTAATGTTCTACAAACATACATTGAGCAGAAAAAAAAGAAAAAGAAAACGCTCAATACAGAAACAACTGGACTTTATTTGTAACAGAAGACGTTTCGCTCTTCATCCGAGGAGCTTTCTCAATTCAAAGAGCAGTGAGTGTGGGGATCGGGTTTTAAAGGCTGACATAAGATACACGCATACACTGACATAGGTATGTGTGTATCTTATGGGTTAGGAGTGTGAGAAGTGAGAGGCTCTGTTTTTATTGGCTGGTTAAAAACTCTGTTTTTATTGGCTGGTTAACGGCGGGTCACTGTGGCTTTTTAGAAATGCTTTTAGAGAAGCAAGGGGACTATACTTTTTTTCAGAGATTACTTTGTCTAACATCAGTCTGTCAGGAGATAGTGACAGAGTGAAGAAATATGTTAAAAATATATTTTTAGACAACTTACAGGCTGCACTACAGAACTGCAGACTGCAGCTTTAAGTAATCTTTAAGATAATACATTTGTCTTATTTTCTCTTTTAAAAGGAAAACTTTTAAGGCAGAGGAAAAAGGGACTTTAGATTTATAAAAACAAGCCAAGAGTTAGGACCACCTTATCCGAGGTGGACCTTCATCTCTGTTCTAACACAGAGTTAAGTTTCCCTTTTAGAGAAAAACTCCTGAAAAAAACCTTTAGAGAGACACTTCAGATTCAACTTCTTTGGAGACACACTTCACACAGAGAACAAAGAACGGAGTGAAGACACACGCTTTGGAGATGCTCCGAAGCCTACACACTGCTCTGGAGTCCAGAAAACTCCAGAGAAACATTTCTGCACGTGACCTCAGAGAGGAGAGAAGATCCTTTCTGCAGACGACTTTGAGCAAACGAAGAGAAAGATACAGAACCCAATCAGAACCAGGCTGTCTTTGACTAGAGAGCTGTCTGCCAGGCAACCATCACACCACAAAGTGGTAAATCCCAGCTGACTTCCAGAGCCAGTGGCTGGACCTTTGTCCATCCATATCGATGACTGAACTTTGAGGAAACTTCAACCTCTCAGTCACCAGAACATCTCATGCCTTGCTGGTATCATTTAGCAGCTGTCGGAATCATTCCTGATCATCTACATCCAGGTAGGACAGAGACTTTCAATGCCTTTCTGGTGACCCTATATCACAATAAACTTAGCTCACCTTACAACATTTTAACCACTTCACAAACAGGAACTACCATAGTCCTCTGCCTTTTAAGTCTAATCTATTTTACTCATCAAAGCCATTTGATCAATAAATCTGTATTTATAGAGCCCTTTTCAGCAGCCAGAAGGTGCACAAAGTGCTAAACAATACAGAAATAAAAAACAATCAAAAATTTAAAAAACAGCCAGTTATGTTCAATTAACTTTTGTCATGTATAATTTTCACCATATCAGATTATTACAGTATTTTTATAATAAAATACATACAATTCAACTGAATTTATTTTGGCATATACAGTATGTGTATTACTAAATTGATGCTCTTTAAACACGAGAAAAAAACTCACTACATTACATTATTTTGGGGGTAAATAGAGACTGATTTTTCCTCTCTAAAGCCCGGCGCAGAGCTCCGCGCTGGACCGAGCCTCGCGCCACGCGCGCGCGCTGCGCGTGGGGGGTTCACAGCAGAGCACAGCGTGAAGCAGCGTCAGCCTCCAACGTTTTCGCTCCAAATACTTCATGTCATTTGAGCAGAAGCAGGGCGGAGCGTTTAGCTACGGGACAAATTGAGGTCGCTGATTGGTCATTTGCTGACAGCCTACTGATTTGATTGACAGGTCGGGTCTGAGAACAAGTTCATTCATTCCTCCTCATCGGAGGAGGAAGTGAATGGTGACCGCTTCAAGCGATCACTTGACTTTTGGCAAAAAAACAAAAGAAAAGTCCAGATCAGCGATGAAGAAGAGGAATTTAATTCATTTGTGTGTCACACAAAACAGTCCGCCACCAGGGCAGTTTATGTGAGACACCGCGCGCGCGTGAGCGGTCGTAAAATTTGAGCTTGGCGCGTTCGCGCGAGCGTTCAAAGGCTTGTGCAAGCGCAGCTCGCACAGCGTGGCGCCGCGTGGCCTCGCGCTCGCGCTAGCGCAGAGCTATGCCTCGCCCTTAAGGAGAGGTGGTGCCCACACATGAGGTTATTTGCATATTACACGAATATTGTATGAGCTTAACTCATAACAGATAATTAAAAATATATTTATAGCCCCATTTCCTCTACAGTGTACATGTGAAAACACTGCGTCTGGTGTGTATCGAGTAGCATGTGGAGATGGATGGAGATGGAGAAAAAAAAGAAGGAGTTTGTGTTAACCACAGGCATAAACACAAACTTCTTTTTTTTTCTCCAATAAAAGACAACCGTAAAATAAGTTGTCCCAAGTGAGATTCGAACCAGAGTCAAGAAAAGGCTTGGAACTGAAACCCAATGCTCTAACCACTGGACCACCAGGTATGTTGCATGTTGTTGTTCCAGTTTTGCTTTTAAGGAATAGCCCCTTGGAAAATCCTGGCTACGCCCATGTAAAATACGCTGATTTGTAATCAGTTATTAACAGAAATTAAACTCAGTAACCCTAACATATACTGT
>JBBPBX010013209.1:0-10784 GCA_038048925.1 Garcialebias charrua | reverse complement strand
GAGTAGCAAAACACACAAACAATTGGTTTGTTTTGCACCAGCTGAAAGTTCTTTCTATGTAGACGCTCAGGGCCCTAACAGGGCCCTACAGCCACCTCAGTTCTTCAGTTAGAACGGGGGGAAGAGGAAATGTTGACAGCTCAAAGTCCAGACTTCTTAGGTTTAAAGTTGGTACTTTTGGCACATATGCAGGGTTTGGACGCAGGGTGACCTTTGACCAATCTGAGGCAAACCTGGTATACATTGGATGCACAGATAATGCATGGGGGTCACCCACGCATTTTGCTGTGCACAGAGCTAAGAGCAATGCAGTTTTATAAGATAATAAATCTATCTTAATGCTGCTAAGAGACTCAAATGGAGGCTCACACAGAGCATCCAGGACTAGCTGCAGGTCCCACTCAGGGGCCAGAGTCTTGCTGGGAGGCCTTTTCCTCAGTATGTCCTTCACGAACTGTATCATGAGAGGGTGTGCACCAGGAGATTTACCACCCCAGCCTTCGTGGTATGCTGAGATGGCTGACAAAAAGACATTGATGGTGGAGAAGGAGCGGCCCTTCTCCAACAGGTCTTGTAGAAAAGTGAGGAACTGAACCAGGTCACAGGAATATGAGATAATATTCCTTTCTAGACACCAAGTCTCAAAAACATGCCATTTACAAGCGTAGAGAGTCTGAGTGGACTGAGCTCTCGCTCCCTGTATTGTGTTTGTAACATTACCAGGCAGGCCTGAGGCCATCAGCCGGTTCCTTTCAGCGGCCAGGCCCAGAGTTGCCACAATTCTGGGTGTGGGTGAAGGAGCTGCCCGTGGGCCTGAGTCAGCAGGTCCCTGTGGGAGGGTAGCTGCCATGGTGTCCCCATCAACAGTGAGATCACCTCTGGGAACCACGGTTTCTGTGGCCACCTGGGAGCTATCAGTATTAGGGAGAGAGCTCCCTTGCATATGCGTTCCAGCGTCAGTTGAATCAGGGGGATGGGGGGAAATGCATAATTCATCTCCTCCGCTGGCCACTCGTGCGCCAGGGCATGTGTCCCCAGTGGTATGTCTGTCTCCCTTATCGAATGATACAGGGTGCAGTGCGTATTGCTGCTGCAAGCGAACAGATCTACGGATGCCCGTCCGTATTGTGCCCAGATATGGTCTACGATGCATAGGTTCAGCCTCCACTCTGAGGTGAGGAGCGGCCCTCTTGAGAGGGCATCTGCCCTGTGGTTTAGCTCGCCCGGGATGTGGGTTGCCCTCAGCGACAATATCCGGGAGCTGCACCATGTGAGCAGCTTGGGTGTCAACCCAAGGAGGGGTTGGGACCTTGTCCCGCCTTCTCTGTTGATGTAGGACACTGTCGTCCTGTTGTCTGATTTTATCAGGACATGTTGTTGTACAATCAGTCCCTTTCTGTGAAAATGCTTCAGGGACAAAAACACTGTTTTCAGTTCCAGGAAATTCATGTGCAGCTTTGCCTCCTGCTGTTTCCAGACCCCTTGGGCATACTGGTTTCTGCAGAGACCTCCCCACCCAGTCTTTGAAGCATCTGTGGTGACCAGTACTCGAGATAGTACTCGTCCCAGCGTGACGCCTGTCCTGAACACTGAAGGAGCCTTCCAGGGCTCTAGAGCCTTCATGCACCCTGGGCTGATCAGTATCCCCCTTGTCCTTCTGGGAGGGGCATGATACATTTGTTTGTTGAGCCATATTTGCAGAGGGTGCATTTTTAATATGGCCTGAGGCACGTAGGCAATGGCTGCTGCCAGGAGGCCCAGGAGACGTTAGCACAGTTTGAGGAACACTCCCTGGCCTAGCTGAAAACGTGCCAGGCAGAGGTGGATGGATGAAACCCGTGCCTCTTGAGAGTCTTGCTCTGTACAAAATGGAGTTGACCTGTACTCCCAAAAATACGGTAATCTGAGATGGGGTCAGATTGCTCTTCTCCAGGTTTATAACGAACCCCAGAGCTTCCAGATGAGCCATCACTGTCTGTGCGTGCTGCTGTGCTTGGGCCCTGTCGTGTCCCAGGATGAGCAGATCGTCCAAATAATTCAGAACTCTGACCTCTTGACCCCTCAGCGGGGTCAAGGCTGCTTCCAGGCATTTCGTGAATGATCTGGAGTGGTTTTTAATCCAAAAGGGAGTGCCAAAAACTCCAACGCTGTGCCTTCGAATGCGAAGCGGCAATATTTTCTATGTCGGGACAGGATGTTCACGTGGAAAAAAGCGTCTTTGAGATCCACTGTGCAGAAGTAATCTCTCGGTCTTACAGACTGAATTACCTGTCGCAGTGTGAGCATCCTGAATTTGTATGTTTTTATCCTTTTGTTCAGATTCCTGAGATCCAGGATAGGCCGTAAGCCTTTGTCCCGTTTGGCACCAGAAAATATTTGCTGTAATGGCCCCTGTTCATATCGTGAGCTGGGACAACATTTATTACTCTTTTTTGTAACATTGTGGAGACTTAGTCTCTCAGAACGTGGGCACAGTCTGGGCTTATGGTGGACACCAACACCCCCGTGAGAGGAGGTGTCCGCTTGTGGAACTGTAGCCGGATGCCCCAAGTGATCGTAGATATGGCCCACGTGCTTGGACCACATGCGCTCCAGGCCTGAGTGTGTACACCCAGCCTGTAGGGCATGTGTATTCTGGGATGTGTATGTGTCAAGGGGGTTGGAGGGGGGGAGGTGGCCCCCACCCGCACGCCGTTTGACGAACTGACCTGTCCACCGTTAGCAGCCAGAAAGTCTACCTGTGGCAGACATACTCCTGACCTCCTGCCGTGGCTCATTGTCTGACCTGACAATGGGTGTCTCATTAAGGAGGAGGGGTGAAACCCAGCCCCTTCATTGACAGTTTTCATAAAAAAGGTGCTGTTTTTTTTTTAGTCAAGACACAGGGCATGATGTGCTTTTGAAACATTATTTTCGTGTTTAAAAGAGAAAATAGTCTTTGTTACACACACAGTTGAGTTATATTTTGTACACATACACTTTTCACCAACTTTTGTTGCATTTCACACAAAGTCTGAATTTAAAAGTTCTGTTTCACCAGCTTTTTGCTACATTTCACACACAAAGTCTGGATTTGAAAGGTCGGTTACCCATTTTTCCACGTGGGCGGGTAAACCGGTAAAACTACGAAGTGGTCCTGTTTCATCAGGCCGACTTCTGCCTTCTGTCCCGGTTCGTCGAGGATGACCTTGGTGGAGCCGCTTGGCGGGGAACAAACTTGTTCCTCGCCCAGGCTTGGCCAGCCTGGGGTGGTTCTGCTGCCGGTCTCTGCCGTTGCTTTACGTCGAGTGCTGGCCTCTTTTGCGAGGATGGCGTGTGGCTGAGCGTTGTTGATGTTGCGTGCCCCTGTTTCCACTGGTGTCTCTGGGAGGCACGAATGTTTTTCTCGGTATCTTCTCACGCAGCAATTCAGCCTGTTTCCGCCTTTGTTCCAGTCTGCTCTGGATATGTTCCAGAGCACCCCCGAAGAGCCCGGTGGGCTTGATCGAGTGGTGGAGAAATGGGCTCCACTGGCCCTCCGGCAGGTCCGTCAATGTTAGCCACAAATGGCATTGAGCGATGACAATCTCGGCCAAGGCTCTCCCCTGAGCGATGGCCGCTGTCCCCATGAGGCGGAGGACAAAGTCTGTTGCCTTTCGGGCTTCTTCCAGGAACTCGGCCGCTTTCTTTTTGTTGGTAGTTTGCTGGAGCTCCTGTAGTTTTTCCGCCAAGTATGCCTGCATCATGGCCGACGCGTTCATGGCACGGACCACGAGGCCCTGAGCTTGGTAACAGCTTTTGAGCTGGGAGGCCGACACGCGGCAGGCCTTGCTGGGCAGAGTTGGTCTGGAGCCCGATGTCTTGGGGGCTAAGTGGGCAGCCAGCGTGTCCTCCATCTGTGGGATGTTGGCCATGCCTGCAGCCTCCATGCCAGCCACGTCGAGGAACTGGGAGAGAGGCAAAGTCATTGGAGCCCTGGGTTCAGCCCAGGTGCGAGTCAGCTCCGTCTGGAAGTCGGGAAAAATCGGCATCCTGTGCCTCGTGGCCGACTGCTGCTTGGCAAAGAAGTAGTTCCCCGCCAACCTCGTTACCTGTTGTCGAGGTGGGGGTTCTGGCCAGTTGATCCGCAGCGTGTCCGCCGCTCTGCGACACAGCTCGAACAGAGCGGGGACAGAGACATCCGTCTCTGGATGAGCTGTCGGGTTCTGGGAGAAGTCTTCATCTTCTCCTTCGTCCTCGTTTTCAGCTTCGTCGTCCGATATTTCACCCGAGGCTGTTAGCGAGAGCTCGTCTGCGCGTAACAAGTTCCTTGTGTCGAACTCGGCGGTGGAGTCCCTCACGGGGGCCACCATATCCATGCTGTCCCCCCAGTCAGCATGGCCGTTGTCCTCCAGCTCGATGGCCTTAAGCTCCGCGGTGGGAGTGAGCGCCTCGGTGAGGTCTGGTTCTCGCGCCGCCGTGGAGCCGCCGTTGGCTTTGACCACAACTTCCATGCATTGCTATCTCATGGCCTCACGCATCTGGCTGTAGTGAGGGTAGGAATCGGGGGAATCCAGCACTGTTTTGTCGTGCAACATCACCAGGCAAACCGGACAGGCCTCGTGGGTGTCGGTTGCCGAAAGGGAGTAGCCGCAGCCGCTGGGGCAGGCTCGGGAGCCAGGGCTCGTCGACCTGCTGGTCTTCTATGAGTTTTTAGACTTTCTCTTTCCCTTCTCGGAAGCCATGGCTGAGAAGGATTGTAGTTCGTTAGCTGTCTGCTAACACGGTCCGAAGACGTCCTCTCGTCGAGCCGCTCTGGTCGGCTAGTTGGCTGGCTTTCGTAGCTAGGTAGCATGTGACGTAGTTAGCGTCTTCGAGCGAAACTGCGAAGAGAGCAGAATAGAAAACCTCGAGGTTAAATAAAAGGTACTGGGCTAGCTTTCGCTAACCCAGTTGTTTGCAGGAAATTTCTCTGTTGCGCCCAGGGTAGCGAGCGAGTTCACTTCCAATCGATCGATGTAGTCACAGAGAGTCCCACGAAGTTCAGGTGTAAGTGAGGTAAAGGGCAAAAGAGGATGAAGGTGGGGCGTCAGCCCCTTTTTATGCAAAGAGGGCGGCGCCTCATTGCTGACGCTGATGCCCACCTGCCTTGTTCAAGGCGTGATTGTATTATTTCAGGTGAACCGCACAGCGGCGCTATTCCCATAGTCATATGTTGCACCGAGTGTACTGACTGAAAAGGGAATCTTCATGTCTTTAAAATGTAACAACATAAACACCTTAAAAAATATATTTGTTTGCTGAAAATTATAGTAAAAGTGTGTCTCAGCTGAACTTTTCTTAATAAATGCACTTTGAGGGTTAAAACGTGGCAAAATGAAGCCGACGAAATAAAGCGGCTTTAAAATTCCTACACTCTCACCCGCCCATAATGATGACAGAAACGCCTATATTTTTTTATTTATTCAAACCCGTTGATATCTTCATCCTCTGTGTCGGTGGTGAAGAGTTCTGCCAACTCCTGAGGTCAGAAGCGGTCCGTGGCATGTACGAACTGAGCGGCCGCAAAGGGCGCCATCCAGCAGGGGGCGACATAAGAGGAGACCCCGCTCCTTGTTTTTTATTTATTTAAATCTTTTACAACTTTTGTTTTTACGAACATAACACAGAACACTACCACGCTGCTCCTGGGCCGCCCCACCCTTAATTTATTCACATGTCCTCAGTTTAATCACCGCAGCAGCTGCTGGGGTGCATTTCCTCAACCCAGGTCGTCCGTCCCCTCTACACTTTTACTTTCGGTTTTGTTACGGAGGTGACACTACGTGCGGTCAGTTGGAAAGATGGAAGAGAGGAAGAGTGAAGAGAAAGATTAAAAAGAGAGAGGCTCTGGAAACATCCATCCATCCATCCATCCATTTTCTTCCGCTTATCCGGGGTCGGGTCGCGGGGGTAGCAGCCTAAGTAGGGAGGCCCAGACTTCCCTCTCCCCAGCCACTTGGAGCAGCTCCTCTGGGGGAATCCCAAGGCGTTCCCAGGCCAGCCGAGAAACATAGTCCCTCCAGCGTGTCCTGGGTCTTCCTCTGGGTCTCCTCCCGGTGGGACATGCCCGGAACACCTCACCAGGGAGGCGTCCAGGAGGCATCCTAACCAGATGCCCGAGCCACCTCAACTGGCTCCTCTCGATGTGGAGAAGCAGCGGCTCTACTCCGAGTCCCTCCCGGATGACTGAGCTTCTCACCCTATCTCTAAGGGAGAGTCCAGCCACCCTGCGGAGAAAACTCATTTCAGCCGCTTGTATCCGAGATCTCGTTCTTTCGGTCATAACCCAGAGCTCATGACCATAGATGAGGGTGGGAACGTAGATCGATCGGTAAATTGAGAGCTTTGCCTTTTGACTCAGCTCTCTCTTCACCACGACAGACCGGTACAGCACCCGCTTCACTGCGGACGCTGCACCTATCCGCCTATCGATCTCACGCTCCAGTTTTCCCTCATTCGTGAACAAGACCCCGAGATACTTAAACTCCTCCACTTGGGGCAGGACCTCCTCCCCGACCCGGAGAAGGCATGCTACCCTTTTCCGGCTCAAGACCATGGCCTCGGATTTGGAGGAACTGATCCTCATCCCGGCCGCATCACATTCAGCTGCAAACCGCTCCAGCGAAAGCTGTAGATCACGATCTGATGAAGCCAATAGGACCACATCATCTGCAAAAAACAGAGAAGCGATTCTAAGGCCACCAAAACGGATCCTCTCAACACCTTGGCTGCGCCTAGAAATTCTGTCCATAAAAGTTATGAACAGAATCGGTGACAAAGGGCAACCTTGGCGGAGTCCAACTCTCACCGGAAACGAGCCTGACTTACTGCCAGCAATGCGGACCAAGCTCTGACACCGGTCGTACAGGGACCTAACAGCCCATATCAAAGGGCCTGGTACCCCATACTCCCGGAGTACCCCCCACAGAACCCCCCGAGGGACGCGGTCGAATGCCTTCTCCAAGTCCACAAAGCACATGTAAACTGGTTGGGCAAACTCCCACGCACCCTCCAGGACCCTGCTGAGGGTGTAGAGCTGGTCCAGTGTTCCACGACCAGGACGAAAACCACACTGCTCCTCCTGAATCCGAGGTTCGACTATCCGACGGACCCTCCTCTCCAGAACCCCTGAATAGACCTTACCAGGGAGGCTTAAGAGTGTGATCCCCCTATAGTTGGAACACACCCTACGGTCCCCCTTTTTGAATAGGGGAACCACCACCCCAGTCTGCCAATCCAAGGGAACTGCCCCCGATGTCCACGCGATATTGCAGAGTCGCGTAAGCCAACACAACCCCACAACATCCAGAGCCCTAAGGAACTCAGGACGAATCTCATCCACCCCCGGAGCCCTGCCACCACGGAGCTTTTTAACCACCTTGGCGACCTCAGCACCAGAGATTGGAGAGCCCGACCCAAAATCCCCAGGCTCCGCTTCCTCAGTGGAAGACGTGCCAGTAGGATTGAGGAGGTCTTCGAAGTATTCCGCCCACCGACTCACAACATCCCGAGTTGAGGTCAACAGCACGCCATCCCCACCATAAATGGTGTTGGTCGCGTACCGCTTTCCCCCCCTGAGACGCCGGATGGTGGACCAGAATCGCCTCGAAGCCGTACGGAAGTCATTCTCCATGGCCTCTCCGAACTCCTCCCACGCCCGAGTTTTTGCCTCAGCAACCACCCGAGCCGCATGCCGCTTGGACTGCCGGTACCTATCTGCTGCTTCCGGGGTCCCACAGGCCAAAAAGGCCCAATAGGACTCCTTCTTCAGCTTGACAGCATCCCTCACCGCCGGTGTCCACCACCGGGTTCGAGGGTTGCCACCACGACAGGCACCAACAACCTTGCGGCCACAACTCCGATAAGCTACCTCGACAATAGAGGCGCGGAACATGGCCCACTCGGGCTCAATGTCCCCCGCCTCCCTCGGAACGTGTTCAAAGCTCTCCCGGAGGTGGGAGTTAAAGCTCCGTCTTACGGGAGACTCTGCCAGACGTTCCCAGCAGACCCTCACAATACGTTTGGGCCTGCCAGGTCTGACCGGCATCCTCCCCCACCATCGGAGCCAACTCATCACCAGGTAGTGGTCAGTTGACAGCTCCGCCCCTCTCTTCACCCGAGTGTCCAAGACATGCGGCCGCAGATCAGATGAGACGACAACAAAGTCGATCATCGAGCTGCGACCTAGGGTGTCCTGGTGCCAAGAGCACATATGGACACCCTTATGCCTGAACATGGTGTTCGTTATGGACAATCCATGACGAGCACAGAAGTCCAACAACAGAACACCACTCGGGTTCAGATCAGGGGGGCCGTTCCTCCCAACCACACCCCTCCAGGTCTCACTGTCATTGCCCACGTGAGCGTTGAAGTCCCCCAGCAGAACAAGGGAGTCCCCAGGAGGCGCACCCTCCAATACCCCCTCCAAGGACTCCAAAAAGGGTGGGTAATCTGCGCTGCCGTTTGGCGCATAGGCACAAACAACAGTCAGAGCCCGTCCCCCCACACGTAGGCGAAGGGAGGCTACCCTCTCGTTCACCGGGGTGAACCCCAACGTACAGGCACCAAGATGGGGGGCAACGAGTATGCCCACTCCTGCTCGGCGCCTCTCACCAGGGGCAACTCCAGAGTGGAAGAGTGTCCAACCCCTCTCAAGGAAACTGGTTCCAGAGCCAGAGCCATGCGTTGAGGTGAGTCCGACTATTTCTAGCCGGAACCTCTCAACCTCACACACTAGCTCAGGCTCCTTCCCCACCAGAGAGGTGACATTCCATGTCCCAATGGCCAGCTTCTGTAGCCGAGGATCAGACCGCCAGGGTCCCCGTCCTCGGCCACCACCCATTCCACAATGCACCCGACCCCTTTGGCCCCTCCCACAGGTGGTGAGCCCATGGGAAGGGGGACCCACGTCTCCTCTTCGGGCTGTGCCCGGCCGAGCTCCATGGGTAAAAGCCCGGCCACCAGGCGCTCGCCAACGTGCCCCTCCTCCGGGCCTGGCTCCAGAGTGGGGCCCCGGTGACCCGCGTCCGGGCGAGGGAACATTGTTTCCAGTGATTTGACTCATCATAAAGGCTGAGTTAGACTCGCGCTTTGGTCCGCAGGCTGGCGCGCGCGCTGCGCGTGCACTGTGCCGTGCGGCGAAATGCGTTCACAGTGTCGCCTCTGTGTTTATGGTTGACGCACGGCGGCGCATGGCAAAGTGCTGTTCTTTTACGGACCAGCAGGAGGCAGTACCCTCTAAAACCTGTGCATATGTTGCAAGAAAGGTGTAGAAGAAGAAATCTACCGTAGAAGAAGAACTGTTTGAAATCACACAACAAAAACAAATAGCTTTCCGCTCGCGTGCTGAACTGTTGTCTTTATTTGCGGTTTTAATGCATGGAGTCAGCGGAGGAGAAAGCGATCACGTGACTTTTGGCGAAAAAACAAAAGAAAAGTCCGACTCCAGATCAGGAATGAAGGAGAATTTAATACATTTTGTGTCACAAAACATTCCTCCATGCGTCGCGACTCCGTCTCCACGACCACAGCGGCGCAAACAGCTGCAGGCTCCGGCGTGAAGAGGGTGAAGGCTGTCGGTGGGGACCTGTCAATCAAATCGTAGCGCCCACCGCGCGCGCAGAGGCTTGCGGAGTTTCAAAAATTCAGAGGTGCACGTCACGCGCTAATCCCACGCGCGGGGCCAACGCGCAGGGGCGGGGACTGTGAAATTGCGTCACTTTTGGAGCGCGCACCCTCGCGCACTGCGCAACGCGTCAAGTATGAATCTAGCTTCAGGGGTCTTTGGGCTGCACTTTGTCTGGTCCCTCACCTAAGACCTGTCTGCCTTGGGTGACCCTACTAGGGGCATGAAGCCCCTGACAACATAGCTCCTAGGATCATTGGGACACTCAAACCCCTCCACCACGGTAAGGTGGCTCTGGAAACAGACACAGCTAAATGTGCAAACATTGACACATTTTTCACTCAAACAGCTGCAGTTTGTTAATGAGAGATCAAACAGGTAAGACATGTTGTTGAATTTTGCTGCAAAACACCGTTCAAGTTAATTATCAAGTCAATGAATTTTGTGGTGTGTAGCATTGTGATACTGTTAAATAATTTAAATAATATTATATGAGTCTGGATGAAGACCTGCTCTATATGAAAAGTGCCCTGAAATGTTAGATAACCCTTTAATGAAATTGGCCTGAATTGATCATAAGTCTTTGTAAAAAGGGGAGATTTGTGCAGTTATGACAATTTTTTAAACGTGATTTAGTGTCAGGAGTGATGAG
The DNA here is from genome assembly GCA_038048925.1 of Garcialebias charrua. Classification (NCBI taxonomy): domain Eukaryota; kingdom Metazoa; phylum Chordata; class Actinopteri; order Cyprinodontiformes; family Rivulidae; genus Garcialebias; species Garcialebias charrua. The sequence goes on along the minus strand of JBBPBX010013209.1, from coordinate 507 downwards.
GGGATTGTTCCTGTCAGTATGAAGGAACAGGTGAGCTGTTCTAACTCTGTGTGAACAAACAAGCATTAGTTCCAATATAAACACTTTCTAAACGACAGTAGTGACATTGTTATCATTAAAAGTAAGATAATAAATACATAAAGCAATGAAAGGGAATAGTATGAAAGTAATATGAAATAAGCCTGCATATTTTACCATTGAAAATATATTAATTGGTTAAGTCAAAATGTGTTTTCCATATCAAATGTGCTAAATCTTTACAGATAATTGTTCTGATGCAGGCTCAGTAAATGTAGTCCTCTGGACAGATTCTTCTTTGTATCAAAAAGACTTCTTCAGTCTGAGGAGCTGTGACAAACTCAGTCATCGTTCCTCCTTGATGGAGAGGAACGATGGTTTGAGAGAGGAGTAAAGGAGGCCATCTTTGTGAAAAGAAACCGTCCATCATTAAACAGAGGTGGAGGCCTCCATGTTCAACTGTCCACCTCTCACAATGCTGTTATTGCT
>JBBPBX010013208.1:42394-52757 GCA_038048925.1 Garcialebias charrua | reverse complement strand
CGTTATATCAGAAGTGTTCCTGAGCAATCAGAGAGCAGAAGGCGGAGTTTTGAACGATGTCGACTGACGTCGTCATTCAAAATGGCTGCCGCCACGAACGAATTTTCATCAAAACAAGGTAAAAAACTATTATTTCTCTGCTGAGAAAAAATATAGTTCATAGCTGACGTTATATCAGAAGTGTTCCTGAGCTTAACAGTTCCTAAATCAATTCACGAAATGGTCAAATCTGCTGGATATTAAATAGTTTCGGTTTGATATTTTCCAAACAGCCTCGGGTGCGCTACGAAAATAAATGATAAAAAATCGAATTTTATCTCAAATGTTTCATCTAGGCCAACAGTCAGTAAATTAAAGACATATAATTACACACTGGTGGCAGAAAAAATATCCACCGAGTGGTTTCTGAGCAATTTATCTGATAGCCTGGACCTCGTCAGGCTAAACTAACAAAACTCTGCCTCCTGTTCTCTGATTGGTCCATTCAAAAATCTCCAGGAGAAATCGTTGTCTATGGCAGAGATGCCAGACCCTAGTCCAAAGCGAAGTGAAGGACATGGGTCTGGTATCAACCAGGCTAGGGTTTGACCAAACGACCTGAAATGCTATAATTTCTCAAGAAAAGGCCACCTTAGTGTAAAACTCTGGTACTAAATGTGGTGGGTGACATGCATTCCTTCAGGGAATGGTAAGACATTCATTTTCTGAGGATATAATTCTGAGAGCATTACAGGGACATCTGTGGGAACACACACATGCCTCACACATGTACTAACATATGCTGATGAAACATTGATGTCGAACTTCCTCTGTGACACACATCAGTGACACCTAAAGTGCGGTGATGAGATAAATATTTCAGTGACCCACCAGAACCAAGACCTTATAGGTCACCCTTACTTGGAGGCAAAACCTGCAGGGCCTATTCTAGGAATTTCCACAGGAAGCAAACTGTTTTTCATGCAAACTTTCTTTTGTTTGCATCTACACAGTTTTCCTCATTTAGGCATGAATATTTGTCAAAAGCAGGAAAAGTGGTTTAAAAGCTGTAAATCTTTCAAAATTAAATAAATAAATACAAATCCAGTGCAACAAGTCCAAATATCAGAGTCAGAGTCAGAGAGTCTTTATTGTCATTTGCACCGCATGTGGTACATGTGATGAAAACGAGATTATGTACACGGGGTCCCAGTTACATCCAACAACAAATGCAAGAGAAAAACAGTAATAACATCTAGAATTAACTAAGAGAAACATCAACTAGTAATACACTAAGCCCTAATGTAGTGGAAAAACATCATTATAAACAGCAGCACGAACATGAGTCTGTATGAGCAGATGGTCACAGATGAACACAGCAACAAGAAAACAGATCAGCATCAGCATGATGTGATATTTTGCAGTGTTTATTCTCATTATTTATTTATTCATGAGTCTAACAGCCTCAGGGTAGAAGCTGTTCCTCAGTCTAGTGGTTCTACATTTGATGCTCCTCAACCTCCGTCCTGAGGGGAGTGGGGCAAAGAGTGAGTGTGCTGGGTGAGTGAGGTCTTTCATGATGCAGGTGGCTCTTTTCCTGCATCTGGAGGTGTAAATGTCTGTGATGGTGGGGAGACTGACTCCAACAGACTTCTGTGCAGCCTTCACCACTCTCTGTAGAGCTTTCCTCTCTGCAACTGTGCAGCCTCCATGCCACACATTGATGCTGGAGCACAGGATGCTCTCCACTGCACACCTGTAGAAGGAGGTGAGAACTGGGCTGCTCAGACCAGCTCGTCTCAGCCGTCTGAGGAAGTAGAGTCTCTGATGACCTTTCTTGATCAGGCTGGTGGTGTTGTTGCTCCAGCTGAGGTTATCATTCAAGTGTACACCCAAGTATTTGTAGCTGGAGACCACTTCCACCGCAGATCCACCTATGTTCAGTGGGGCATGGGTGTGTTTGTTCCTTCTGAAGTCCACAATCATCTCCTTTGTCTTCTTCACATTCATGTGAAGATTATTCTCTTTGCACCAGCTCTCCAGGTGTTCCACCTCCTGTCTGTAGCTGGACTCATCATTGTTTGTGATGCATCCCACCACCGCTGTATCATCTGCAAACTTAACAATATGACAGCCTGGATGTGTGGCTGTACAATCATATGTGAGCAGAGTGAACAGAAGGGGGCTCAGCACACATCCTTGAGGAGAGCCAGTGCTGAGGGTTATGGTGGAGGAGGAGAAGTTGTGGATCTTCACGGACTGTGGTCTGTTTGTTAAGAAGTCTAGTACCCAGTTACAAATGGAGGGGCTTAGTCCAAGTGTGGATAGTTTGTCTATCAGAGTTTGGGGGATCATGGTGTTGAAGGCAGATGTGAAGTCCACAAAGAGCATGCGCACGTATGAGTCCTTCTGATCCAGGTGAGTGAGAGCAGTGTGGACCAAAGAGGAGATGGCGTCCTCTGTTGATCGGTTCTCGCGGTATGCATATTGATGAGGGTCCTCGTTGATGTTGACGGTTGTCTTGATGTGGGACATGACCAGTTTCTCAAAACATTTAGCGACTATCGGGGTGAGGGCCACCGGTCTATAGTCATTCAGACCAGTCACTGTGGAGCTCTTTGGAACTGGGATGATGGTGGCGGTCTTCAGGCAGGTGGGAACTGACTCCAGTGAAAGTGAGGTGGTGAAGATGTCAGCCAGCACCTCACAGAGCTGGTCCGCACATTCCTTCAGAACTTTCCCTGGGATGTTGTCTGGTCCGGTTGCTTTATGAGGGTTGATCCTTCTGAGACTGCCTCTCACTTCTGCTGCGGTCACTCTGAGATGCTCTTCATCTGGTGATGAGGTGAGTCTGGTGCTAGCTGGTCTGTTTGGATCTTCAAAACGTGCATAAAACTTATTGAGGGCATCAGGCAGAGATGGGTCCCTGGGGCATTGTTTGCTCTTGCCTTTGTAATCTGTTATGCATTTAATACCCTTCCACATGCTCCGTGGGTCTTGTGAGGTGAACTGTCCCTCTATCCTCTGTGCATACGTGGCCTTGGCCTTCTTAATGCCATCAACCAGTTCTTTCCTGCTCTTTCTCAGCTCCTCTGTATCTCCGGACTTGAATGCAGTGTCCCTGGCTGCTAGCAGGGTGCGGACTTCCTTATTTAACCAGGGTTTTTTGTTGGGGTGTATGACACAGCCTTAATGTTTGTCCCTATAGTACTCATAATCAAAGCATGTTAGGCTGATTGGTAACTCTAAATTGACCATGGGTGTGAGTGAGACAGGTCCCTCTTGTAAATGAGTCCCCGTGGCTCAACGAGGCTAACCTGTATTCATTCAACCTTTATTTATACAGGCTAGCCTCGTTGAGTCACGGGGACTCATTTACAAGAGGGACCTGTCTCACTCACACCAAACATATATATATATATAAATAAAGGTTGAATGAATTGAATTAAATATAATGTACAAGGTCATTAATACAAGGTCATCTTTATTTTTAAAGCAGTAACACGCCTTACAAAGGTTAATAAAGGGATAGGTGTAAACATATGTCATTGAGACAAATACTTTGTAAGAAACAGCTGGAGGAACATTTAGTTTGAAATTAGATTGAGTGACTGCTGGTCAGGAGGATATAACATTGAATACAGAAATTGGTTTCTCAGATCACACCATTTATTGGTTCACTATCTCTCAGATCAGAGGCAATGTGTTCAACATAATGGTACTTCTTCCAGTTATTTAATGGTTAACAATGGTGTACCACAAGGCTCAGTCTTAGGACCCACCCTCTTCACAATTGGTAATGCAGGTCCATTCATCCCTGATGCATCCTTACATTTCTATGCTGATGACACAGTTGTTTACTGTCAAGCTAAAACAGTTGCTACGGCTTTCCAGCTTTTGCAATTTGCTTTTGACATCATCCAGTCAGACTTGTTCTGTCTCAAACTTGTACATAAGCTCCAACAAAACCAAAGGGATGTTGTTTTCAAACAGGAAGTCGGTCACAGCAGTTCTTCCTCTGATTTTATCCTCAAATGGTGTCCCTATTAAGTTTGTTGATTCCTACAAATATTTGGGTATCCTGGTCGATTCATATCTCTCTTTTAAGCTGCACGTCAAAAACTTGGTAAAGAAACTGAAAGTTAAACTGGGTTTCATTTTCAGAAATAAATCATATTTAACTTAAATGCTAGGAAACACCTTGTAACAATAACTTTCCTTTCCACCATTGGAAATGGTGATATTATTTACATGAATGCTCCTACAAGCACCCTGCAGATGTTGGATGCTGTCTATCATGGAACACTAAGAATCATAACTGACTGTAACTACTATACCCACCACTGCACCCTGTATTCACTAGTTATCATTAAAGGTGCTATGTGTAACTTTCTGCAGAGTGCAGAACTTAGAAAAATTTTCAACAGGCAAAGCATTCTGATCCCTCCCCCTCAGAGCCATATATGGCTCTGAGGGGGAGGCTCTGCTGAGATTCAAATTCAAGCTCTGTTTTTATTGGCTGATTCAAATTCAAGCTCTGTTTTTAATTGGCTGGTTACAAACTCTGTTTTTATTGGCTGTCATTGTCCTGGTCACTCTGTGTTTTTAGTGTTTTTATAAATGCTGATAGAGAAGCAAGGGGACTATAGTTTTTTTCAGAGATTACTTTGTCTAACATCAGTTTGTCAGTAGATAGTGACAGAGTGAAGAAATATGTTAAAAATATATTGTTTGAAAAGTTACAGACTACATTACAATCTTACATACCCCAGCTTTAACTTCACACATTAATTTAATTTATTAATTAGTCATTAGTTAATTTTTCATTAACTTCACTGCATAAATACTAGTGTCCATGCAGACTCTCCCACTGGTACATTTTCATCTTTAAATCACTTCTTGGTCTGCTGCCTTCATACATCTCCTCCTACATGTCTCTGTGTGAGTGCAGCAACAGCGTGCGCTCTCAGGACATTATTACATGCAGTGTCCCCTCAGGGCAGACTGATCTAGCCAAAGGGCCTTCTTCTACTCCATTCCTGTTTCCTGGAATATCTTGTAAAATGATCTGAAGCTCTTGACCTTGACCTCTCTAAGTGGCTTCAAACATCTAAGTTCATGGCAAAAACCGATGAAGACGTGTTCCTGATTTTAGTATTTTACATCGCTTAATAAGGTTGCTGTTTTTTTTTTCACTTATTCTTCTCAATTTACATGCTTTATTTTATGATTGTCTTTTGTTTTCTATACTGTTGTCATCGTTCTTTGTTAAAAAAAAACAGGTCTCTCTTGCAAATGAGTCCCCAAGGCTCAATGAGACTAATCTGCATAAAGAAAGGTTGAATGAATGAATGAAAAATAAGAGCATTTGAGAGGGACCAAATCACTCCGAAATAAAGACGGACAGAGGTTCTTTAGTCTGCAAGGGTTGCTCTAAACTAGGGGAGCAATTTCAGAATAGTTATCCAAGGAAATTTAAGAAGATTTTGAATATCCTTGCATATACTGTACAGTTCTTATTAATATTACAAAAACTGTCAAGAATCTGGAGAAATCTGAGTAAAAAAAGAAAGGCAGAAAGTTAATATTTTGTGCCCTCAGGTGGTGCTGTATTAAAAACATGTCTGATTCTGTCATGGACATCACTGCACAGGCTCAAGAATGTTTTTTTCCAAATCGGTGTTTGTAAGCACAGTTTATAATGCCACTGTTAAAACTATCATGCTAAGAAGACAGCATTTGTGAACACAGAAATGTCTCCTTCTCTTGGCCAAAGTTAATTTAAAATGGATTGAAAGAAAGTGGAAAGCTGTTCTGTAGTCAGACAAATCAACCTCTGAAACTCTTTTGACAAACATGGACACCATATAAAGAGAAGAGGAACCATCCAGCACGAACACAGTTCAAAGCCTGCCTCTCTGATGGTATAGGGGTCCATGGACAGCTCACACATCTGGAAAGGCATCTTCACTGTAGAAAACTATTCACAGGTTTTAGAACAATATTGTATTTGTTTCCATTCAGACAAGATCTTTTTCAAGGAGGGTCTTGCAATTTTTTGCAACTTAATGCCAAACCATAACATCTGTAACAGCAGCATGGCTAGATGAGTCCAGGTTCTTGACTGACCTGCATGCAGTCCAAACTTCTCACCTCAAAACATCTGACACATCAGGAAACAAATGATCAGCAAACAAGAGCCATGTCTGTTGAACAATCATCCATCACACAAGAATGGGACAACGCTCCCCCAAAGCTCAGCTGTTAGTTGTTTACAGACTGTTGTTGGATGCTTCAGAGGTAAACATGGCGCTGTCTCCGCATAGATACCGTGTTGACATAAAAATCATTATTTTTTAAAACGTACTTTTGTTTTAGTTTAAACAACTAATATGTACATTGTGAATAATATTTGGGTTTATGAGATTAACAAATCGTTGCTTTCTGTTTTTATTGACGTTTTAGAGACAACATCCCAATCTAGAGAAATTGCGTTTTATTAGACGAGTTTATCTTTACAGATGATTTTTCCTGTTACATTACAGAATGACGCATTTGAACCCAACAACTGATTTCACAGTCAGTGAAGGAACCTGCTCCTGAGGAGGATTCGTGGGGTTTCTCTGCTGCTCCCTCAGTGGAGTATGGGAACTCGGGGGTGTGAATGAGCGCGACACTCGAGGTTGGTTGGAGGCAACGCACACCGTTTTGTTTTTTTGCCTGAAAACGCCACGCCACAGCCGCGCGGACGCACTCCCTCCAGCAGATGAAATCCTCTTCTGCGTCTTTTCCTCGGAAATAACGGAAGAAAATTAACAACATCTGGAAGAGCGGACGTACTGATAGTTTCTGCCTGAATGGTTGCAGGAAGGGACAGATGTTTTGCTGCTGTTTCACGGACCCCGGGGCAGTGGTGGAGCCCACAAAGAGAAGAAGTGAATGAGACGGAGCGCTTCGAAGGGTCAAAGAGGAACGTGCACGCGCAAGGAAGCAGTAGGCTACAAGCCTCTGTCCGCATGGCTCCTTTGTAAGAAGCGTTTCGGGCCAACAGTTCATCACACATCTGGAAGCACACAGAACCATGCGCTCCCGTCTCCATGCGTAATTTGGAGAGGACCGTTTTGGCTCTACTGTTTTCAAAAATGCGCTCAAGGACTAATGTTTATTCTGTTGCTGCTCCATAACAGCACCCGCATGGGCACACTGTAGACTTCCTCATACTTCACAGCTGCCTCGAGTGGTGATGGCGGTGTGTGCAGGAGCGCACGCTTGTGAAAAAGCACACAGCGCACCGGATCGCAATGGTTATGTGCAAACACGCGCCACCCCGCAGCACCGTGACCGACACCGCCAGATGTGGCCGGGGCTGATGTTTACAGCAATGTGGAGTTCCCAGCGCGTGCGGGGCGCGCTGTGTGTGGGCTCGCTGTGCGTTGCCCTCGCCGCGCTGCTCACATGTGCAGAATGGAGCGCGGCTCCACACACGCTCTCCCTCTCGTCGTCCCCCCTCCACTTTGTTTCAGGCTGCGCAGCCGAGCTGTTGCAAACTTGCTGGAGCGCGCTCTCCCCGCTCGTCACGCTCGTGTGCGCCTTCTTCTGGCTCGGCGTCTACCTGCTCCGCTGCGGGGTGCTCATCCAGACCGTGCTCTCCCTCCTGACCTTGTGCCACCTGGGCGAGTTGGCCGCCTGGTCCCTTGTGGACGGGACGGATGAGCAACTCTCGGCCACCGCCGCGGCCGTGCTCGTGCTCGTGTGCGTGGCCGCTGGCGCACTCATGGTAGCGCGTCTGGACCGGGGCACGTCGGTGGTCGTCGTCATCAGCCTGGTCCGGACGCTGTCGCTGCTGTCGCTGCACAAAGTGCGCGCCGCCTGGAGACCGTGCGTGGCGTACCTGCTCGGCGTGCTGGGCATCCTGCTGGCGAGGTATGCTGACACGCTCCTTCCCAAACAAGGGACGCGCGAGGAGGGCTGCACCCCCGTGACCGGAGCCAGGGAAGAGATCCCCGTATTTAAAAGGCGCAGGAGGTCCAGTTCTGTCATCGCCTCCGACATGGCGCACAGTCAGGCCACCAGTAAGTCCCATCGTCGGACCTCTCTGCCATGCATCCAGAGGGACCAGGTAAGAAGTTTCTGTCCCGTTCAGCTCTTCTATCTGGGCCTTGTTTCTTCACCTCGTGCTGCATTTGGGGTCTGTGGCAAAACATCAGCCCACAGTGGCCATGTGTTTTCATTTCAATATACACTGTTAAAAGTCATACTCTCCATTAGTTATCATAACGTTTTTCTATAAGTTACTTCCAATTAGCATAATGAGTTATGTAATTTCAACTTAATTTCATGCGTTATTGGCATTTCAACTCAAGGATGCGAGTCACTTCAGTGAAACACAAGTTGGAAAAAAACAGTATTTGAAGTTGCGTTAACTTGTGTTTTTAAGGCAGCAATTGAACTCGTTTTTACGTTTAATCACCCTATTTATTTTTACAGTGTACTGTTGATACAATACAGTATACTATTCAATATATAATGCTAATGAATGTCCAGATGACCTAGCTTTTTAGATTTTTCTACCTGGATTATTGAGCATGCATCAGGGTATTTCAATATACAGTACTGTTTTACTTTTATTGTGTTTATGTTTATTTGACATTTTTTTTGGCATTCTCCTCACAAAGCGGTGTACTTTAAAACATGCAGGTCACAGAATAATAACAATGTGGTAATAATCCACTGCAATTAGAGTAACAATAGGATTATTACTATTATTGTTATGCAATTTCGTCTTTAACTGAGTCACTGCATTGAGTCACTTTAAGACAATTTCAAATTTTCATGATATTATTTATGTTTCACAGTAAGTGTATATAAAACAGCACCTCCCCATGTTGCACACTTCTTTTATTAAACATGTCTTGCAGGTTTCAGGTCAGATGACAGAGCAGCACACGTGTGCACACGTTTTATAATTCATGTCCCATGTCTTTTCTTATTTTAAATTAGGGACCAAATTTAACCTTTTGTTGCTAATGGCTTGCTATTTTTGAACCATGTGCTTTCATGCACTGATGAGACAGAAAAGCTGAGAATATAATGTGAGTGATTCATCTTATCTCTAATGAACTATGTCAGACATGTTTCCTGGATGATCGCTGAGCTTCTCTGTTTTTACATCAGCTATATGAATGTTTAAACCTCTGGTACAGAAGGAGGGGTGAAGAGAGATACCTTCAACAAACTTGGATTGACTCCTGATCAATGAGCAAGCTGAGCATGGATCAAGTGTTTAGAGCGATGAAGTCGTAAGATGCTGGGAGATGAGGGGCTGCAGTTTGAAAGTCCCCTCAGCTCTCAGAGCTTTTCTTTGAGCCAATCTCAGGGTTTTCAACTAAAAAGTCGTTTAGTGGTGTCCTTTCTTCTGTGTGTAAAACTTAATAGAGCTGCGGTGTAGTCCAACCTTCAGGTCTCTCTTGTAAATGAGTCCCCGTGGCTCAGTGGGATTCATCTGTATAAATAAATGTTGAATGAATTGATATAAAATATTACTGTCAAGAAAAACTGACAATTTTTTTTGGAATGAATATTGAGCAAAGTGTTATAAATGACCGGCCGTTCGAAATAAGAAACCCTAAAAATGATTGAAATGAAAGGTTCCATGTTGTGAGTGTCTTCTATGTTTTTTTTTTAAAGATGTTTTTATTGCTACATGTCTGATGCATTTCACAGCTAATCTCAAACCACCCATAAAACAAGAGGTGAATTAAAAAGAGTGTGAATGTTTACCCAACTATAAAACTTTTGTCCCACTGTACTTATTGGAAATAAGAGTTGCAAAGACAGAGACGAATAGAATGCAAACAAATATAAATACATTTTTATTCAGTATTGAAAATACATCAAATGGTTTAGAAAATTAATTGCTTCAATAGTTGGTTAAAATTTTTACATTATGGGTTCAAATATCATCAACTACAATAGAGCAATTTAAGGACTAGTTCAATATACATTTAATTTGGGTCTTGTAGAAACACAAAAAAAAGTTAATAACTTACCTGCTCTAGATACCTCTTTAAATGACCTACATTTAGAGAAATAAAGGAAAAGTAGCTGTTTTATGGACGGAGGTTTTACGACGTAAACAAATGCAGAATCCGAAGGAGGGATGGAGGGATGGAGGAAACGGCTTCACCAGGTTTCACCAGCATTCCAGAGTAGGAAATTAACTATTTTTTCCCTTCATTATGGCTTTGAAATGTACCGGTAGGTGTCTGAGCAGAGCAGAGACCAAAGTGGACTGTTGACTCCTTTCTCAAAGTCTTTAAAGTAGTTCATGCAAATTAAAATTTTGAAATGTACACTATCATAAATTTCACATTACAAAATTATA
>JBBPBX010013208.1:25825-41426 GCA_038048925.1 Garcialebias charrua | reverse complement strand
TATGTATATATATACATGTGTGTGTGTGTGTGTGTGTGTGTGTGTGTGCGTAATACTAATGGCAGCTGATACTTTTTAATTTGCTAATATTAAAATAAATCTACGCACACACAAATGAAGCAGTTTTATGATGGCAGCAATCCACTATAGTCTTGGTCTTACTCTGACCAGCCTTTCACTCGTCAGTCTGATCAGAATTAAACTATCACGCCAAACTTTGGTCCTCCATAGTTCTATCTACAACAGGTAAGACAATCTTTGTTCATAACCTTCCCACAGAAGTCAAACATTGCACAGATGTGAGCGGCTGCATTAGCACATCTTTCTTTTGCTTCCTCCTCTGTTGAAGCTGAGCAGGACAGAGCTCAGAGACAAACAGATGATCCTCTGACACGATCAGGACGTCTGTGGAGGCTCACCTGCTTTTTGATGCTCTCAGTGTCAGCTTATGTTGTTCATTGTGTCAAAAGGAGGAACGTATTAGAGTTTCCACGACAAAAGCCAGCCTGATCCATTTCACGTGTGTTCTCAGCAGTGACCAGTCGTGGCCTGCCTGTAAGACACATGGCGTACACATGCTGCCCTGACCGTGTCTTCTTGTCTGTGTGGTCTGCAGTGTGTAAACAAGCCCGTTCTGATCCACACCAGTCGTCAGCTCACGCACACTGGGGTCTGGTTCCCTATGAGGGGGGTTGGACACACATTTTGGGGGCCCACAGTGAAGACACCACATGTGGTGAACAGAAAACGTGTCAGACAGTGGAAAGTGTCTGACTGAGTAATAATATTAATAATAATAAAAGAAGATATGCAAACTGAAGAGTGTGATTGATGTGTTTGCTCTGCTGCTGTGACCAGTCCAGATCTCATACTTTAACGTGGATCTGAGCTTTGTTACGGAGTTTCTGTTGACATTACCGCTGTGCATGTGAAATGTTTGGAGTGCTCGTGTGAAATATAGTAAACTGGATGGAAGCTTGCATTTGATATTTTCAGTTCTGCAAATTTTCACAATAGACCTTTAAGTCTATTACCGTATTTTCCGGTGTATAGGTCACACCTTTTTATGTTTTTTTTTCAGGGCCTGCGACCTATACTCAGGTGCGACCTATATATGGCTTGTTATCACTTTCGGTGAAACAAATTTTTAAATCCAGCTCATTTCACAATTACGTTAATTTATTAAGGAAAAGTTCAGCTCAGACATATATTTGCTATAATTTTTATCAAACAAATAATTGTTTTTAAGTGTTAATCTTCTTTAAAGCCTTGCTGTGCGCTCCTGTGGCAGACATTTGCAGCAGAGCTAAACATAGGTGCGACCTATACACCAGTGCGACCTATCTAGGGATTTTTTCCAATCTATTGGTGATAATTGGCCAATGCGACACACAGGTGCGACCTATACACCAGAAAATACTGTAATCTAACAGCTCCTTCAGATTGGTCTTTATCACCTGGTGCCATGAAAGGTGAGCTGCACTTTGTATAATCACTTGTGTTTGTGCTTATTTGTCTGTTGGCAAATTATTTCACAAACCACTGGGCAGATGTTAATAAAAACTTTTAGAAAGTATTCATTATTATTTTAAATTTAACTTTTACTTAATCATGTACCATTGAGTCACCAGGACTCGTTTTCAAGAGAGACCGGTTTTAGACCGACAACATCATGTAGAACAATAAATGCAATTAAAACAACACAATATAATAAAAACAACAGGGGAGCGGTGGTGAAGAGGTTGTGGAAGGTGGGCCTGTGAAGGTTGCCAGTTCAAGTCCCTGGACTGACGACATGAAAATGTGGGTGGGAAAGTTTAATCACCCACATCTGCCTCCACACTCATTTGCCCCACTCTGGGCCCTTGAGCAAGGCCCTTAACCCCCACCATCTGCTCCACACAGGGGGCTGTGGTAGCTCGGTGGTCTGTGGTTGTGTCAGGAAGGACATCCGGTGTAAAACAATTGCAAGTCTTCGTACGGGTTAGTTTGTTGTGGTGACCCCTGAAGAAGGGAGCAGCTGAAAGAAGGAAAATACAAAATACAATAAAAAATACAATGAAAACAATGAAATCAAAGTGCCATAAATATTGTATATGTTGTATACAAGTGATGAAGGTTTTAAGTCAATTTAATTCATGTTGTCCAAAACAGCTAATGAACTTGAGCAAATACAAAAACAGCCCAAACGTTATCTCTTATATACAGACATTAAACTAAAGTTTGGAGTGACAGTGGCTGATCCGCAGCACATAATGCTAACAAATCGTACAAGATCTTTATCTAAAAGGTTGGCATTTAATGTTGGAGTCAACCTTGTCTGCTAGCAAAGAAATTACATAAACCACGAGACAGATTTGAATGAAATCCACATTAAAATCACATCTACAGCTGATTGATGTTTGGAGTCAGCTCTGTTCAAGATGGCTGCTAAAACCAATTAGACTTTGCAAATACAAAAGTAGCTATAACTTAGTCAGTTTCATAAATATTGAGATCAAATTAGGTGTGGTAGTAGCAGGGGATAATCTCCATCACATACTTAGAGGTCTAAGAGATAATCCAAGATCTTCCTGTAAAACTTTAAGGAATGCTGCTTTCATGACTATAACAGTTCAGTCCAACATAAATAAAGCAAAAAGGAATCAATCTGCCTCTTCTTCCTCACAAGCTGAAAAGTAAAGTTGCCCTCCGACCATCCGCATAATTTACACGGGGGTTAGGGGGGTTATAACCCCCCCAATAATTTGATCCAGTCAATATAACCCCCCAATAAAATGACATCATTTCAAGCTCCCAGATTAACTGGAGGTGCGCGCGGAGGAGCGCGTTTCAGCAGGTGAGACTGCTCTCTGCGTAAAAGCTGCCGTTCGGTCCTCCAGCCTCCCCCTCCTCCTCCCCCCTCCAGCAGCAGCAGTTGTTTTGCTCTTAAAGAGGCCGCGGCGGGTTTTGTGTTTCAGCTTCATGTTCTCCTCCATGAAGACTGAGCCGGTTCGGATGTTGTCAGTCCATACAATGGGCGTTATTAGCGGAGCCTGCTGTCATCGCTTGTAACGGTGACAACGTACCTTTAAACCGGAGGTACAGGAGGGGCAGTCTGACCGTTACGTATAGGGATGATAATGACTGATAATGGCCATTTAATGGTTGATAATATCCAAAGCGGGTGAAGACTCTGGATGTGTGTGTCAGCTTCACCTAGGGCTGGACGATATGGCCAAAATTTTTATCACGATATAGTTCTTAATTTCGGTAGATAACGATATAATTTGATAACGATATAAACAATATAAAAGCCTAAAAAAAATTTTAAACTACAGTATACAAATAAATTAATGTTCACCTTGTATTTGTACTTGGCCTCCAAAAAGATGGAAATCACCATCAAATAAACATAAACTTCTCAACCCAATAATTCTCAGTCGGGTCATCTGGACACTTTCTTTTTTATAGAAACGTTTCACCCTCCATCCTCCATCCAATTTCTATAAAAAGAAACTGTCCAGATGACCCGACTGAAAATTATTGGATTTGGTACGTGGATTATTGAGCATGAACTTTCTTGCCATAAAATTCTCAACTGTGTCAATATTAATAGTTTTAACTTTAAACATCTTTAAAATTTACAGCATTGAAATTCATAGTTAATTAAATAAAACTTTTGGGTGTTGTTATTTATAAGAAGCTGACATAGAAATCTCATGGAAATTACTTAAGAATAAAAATAACAAAATCAATTGCATTACTGTATAAAGTAAAATAGTTTTTGAATGACAAAGTTTTGAATATATTGTATAATGTAATGATTGTTCCATATTTAATCTGTTGTATTGAAGTTTGGGGAAAAGCATGTAAAACTATTACAAACCCTGTTTTTATTTTATAAAAAAGAGCTATAAGAATTATTAGTAGGAAGTGCTATGGTCACCCAACAAATATTTCATCAGTTTAAATTATTAAAATTTTATGATTTGGTTGAACATAGTATTTTACAAGTCATGTATAAAACTAAAAAAAAAATTACCCCCCAAATATTCAATTAAAATTTGTTTAAAGTTATTAAACCCTGAAGGGAATGTAAATGTTTGTAAAACCTCCATTTAGGACTAGTTTGAAGGAGCTGAGTTGTAAATCAGGAAACAGGATTGTGTTGACTTGATATCACCATAAACATTTCTAAAACTATGTTTTAAAATATGATTAAATCAAAGTTGTTGGGAAGGTGTGGTGCAGGTGAAGTGAAGGTTGTTGTTTGTTTGTAGTTATTTTGTATTTTTTAAACAAGGGGCAGATATTAAAACACTATTTTCGTCTTTCTGCACATTTTCATTCAGTGTTTTTTTTTCTTCTGATGAATTTGTTTTATTTTGAATTTAAAAAACATGCAGCGCTGCTGGGGCTGTTTGTTTACGTCGTAGTTTCAGGGAAACGTTGGCTCAAACTTTATTGTTCTTCATCTTCTGACTCTCATCATATTCTATCGAGTGGAAACTCTTCAGATTAAACAAGTTAGATGTTCCCACCGCTAGTTAGAACGACTCCGTCACGTTTTGCAAAATAAAGAAACCGAGTAAGACTCGCTGCAGATGAGACCTGCAGTTTAACAAAACCGAACTACGTCCACACCGACGAATTAGTCTTTCCTCTCATCAGTGATGTCGTCTGCTTTCTCTTCGCTTGTGAAACTTTGTTCAGTCACATTCTGACGGTCATGAGCACTCGTTTGACTCGTTTTGAAGCGAAAACTTAACGCGCTTTGGAGACTAGCTTAGCTTTTAGCCTGCTACCGCTAACGCCTGCTGCTGGAGTGAGCGCTGCGTAACAACGACGTCACCACGCACGTTTTGTGTCACAGCTTTTTCTGTCCGGGCGGGTTGTTGAAGCAGCCGCTCCAACCCGAACAGAAACAGAAAAACGTCAGTGAAACGTTGTAAAATCCTATCGAAATATCGAAAATATGCTTAAACTTCATATCATCCGTATCGAATAAAAGTATATCGCGATATTTATCGTTATTGAATTATCGTCCAGCACTAGCTTCACCTGGTGTCACATGCTGCGTGACGTCACTGTTTGAAGAAACATTTATTTATTTATTTCACACCAAGACACAAGCAGGTGTTTGGTGCTTTTGTTTGAAAGTCCAAAAACAGCTACAGGCTGATAACAAAGATGAGCAGTATTTACATGGTTTTGTTTGTTTAGAGTCAAAGTGTAATATGCTCTTCAGTTTGCCACACTGTATTATTTGATGTAGGCTGTTGTCATGAATTGTGCACAAGACTTTTGCTGTATATAGTTTATTGGTGTCAATACATTGGTGAAAAAAAATAATCTTTTGTGTTTTTGACTTTCTTTCATAAACTGCTGCACTCACAAAATCAAATGATTTGAAACTGCCATATAGTCTTGAAAGTGCTTTAACACAGTTGAAATGAACTGGTTAAATACACAGCTGTAACTCTCTTGTTTTTAGGTAACTTTAATATGATTTCAATTTACACAATATGAACATTTAAGCATAATTGCTGAAGATGACATGCAGGGTTTTACTCTGCTCTTGTCATATTATGGCTGTATTTGAATCATTTGTTGTAATTTTTCCTAGTTAAACTGTAGTTAACCAGGTAAATACACACTCTTTGAAAACTGTGAAATATGTTATATAATAAATCTTAAAAATGTAAAATATGTGTTATGGCTGGAAAAAATGCAGAGAAATAGTGAGGTTTTTTCTTACTTGTTGAACCTATATGGAACAAAAAAGGAGCAGAATAAATACAGAGAAAACAGGAAAGTTAAGTAAATCACAGTAAAAGCATTGCAATATATTTTAACCCTAAAATATCTTGAATCATTTTTAAAAAGTAATTTATTCGATAAATAAATAGGTAGAGAGCATAACCCCCCCAATGTTAGACCTAAAGTTACGCCCTTGCCTCCGACACTTTGCCAAACCGGTCTCCAAATCTGTGCTTCAAACTGGAAACTTGACAAGTTTCCCTCTGGCTGACGGCCTTCCTGCTGCCAGCACCCGTCAGCTCTCCAAGCAGGAGTATTTTGCAAAGCTGGGGTCATCATCCCCATCAGGAAAGTGGTTATCAGCTAATCTGAAAGCAGTTAGCGGAGGCTTCTGCTGGATATTTCTCCTCCTCCCTGGGTGAAGACCAAACGACGAGCTGGGTTTCTGTCTCGCAGCTCGGGATATTGAACTGGGGGGGGGGGACCAAGTGTGGAAGTGTGGGATTGTGGTGTGGATCGCTTTTCGCAGCATGAAAGGAAATTTGATTCTCTCGTGCTGCTGACATCAGCACAGTCACAGAGCCTTCGTCTGCTGCGTTCATAAAGAAAAGTGTGTGTGTGCTCGAACCACCTGAGCGGCGACGCTCCAGCAGAACTGATTAGGCAGCGAGTGGGAGTGAGCTGCTCCTCACACCACCTCCTTCATGCAGTAACAGCCTCTCCCTCCACTCTCATGATTTCACTCCCTCCCTGTCCTCTCATTGAAACCAACACAAATATTGTCCCAACTGGGGGAGGAAATTCTTCCTTAACTTGGATGATAAAGATACTCTTGAAACCTTTGATAACGACTTCCTGTGGAATGAGATCCAAATGCAATTACCATTGCTGGTGTAAACACTTTCCTCGTATTCTATTTTGGCTGCACCGTCCCTGATTGAATTGTATTTTGGATGGAGGTTGTTGATAGCCCGGAGGGCAGTGATTTACCATGCACACTCTCATTCTTAACTGCTTGTTTGTATTCTAAACACACAGCCTCATGGGCGGTGACGACGCTTCTACTTTTTCTTGCTTTTCCACTTTTTGACTGGGCACACGGGGAGTGGGTCCCATTGGAAGCCTCCACTTAAAAGGAGAGAAAAGATGCAAGCACGGTGTTTTGTGTCTCGTGCTTTAATGATCAGCTTCACACGTCCAATCGCCCGTCCAGTCCCCGAGCATCAGCTGCGCTGCGCGGACGCAAAGAGGAGAGCCGCAGTGAAGGAGTTAGTGTTGGAATGAAAGTAGGTCATTTAAGGTTTTGTTTGTCGTCCACATAAAACAGCAAAGCTCAGCCTCCCTCTACTCCCGCCCCAACGTCTTACTTTCACTTTGATAGGTTGAAAGTCACAAATCTACGGAAGCGTATTGCAGTCAACAATGAATTATTTCTTTTGGAGCTTATGTAGTAATCACGTGATACATCTGTAGTAAAAACGTGATACTATGTAGTAAAAACTTGATACGTATGTAGTAATAACGTGATACTACACTATGTAGTAAAAACGTGATACTATGTAGTAAAAACGTGATACTATGTAGAAATAACGTGATACGTGTGTAGTGAAAACGTGATACTATGTAGTAAAAACGTGATACTATGTAGTAAAAAATTGATACGTATGAATAGATGTAGCATTCATGTAGCCAGTATTTTAGGCGGGGTGGTTCCTTCACGTATATATATATATATACTGTATATATATATACGTATAATAATCACGTATATATCACGTTTTTACTACATAGTATCACGTTTTTACTACATACGTATCACGTTATTACTACATAGTATCACGTTTTTACTACATAGTATCACGTTTTTACTACATACGTATCACGTTATTACTACATAGTATCACGTTTTTACTACAGAGTATCACGTTTTTACTACATAGTATCACGTTATTACTACATACATATCACGTTTTTACTACATAGTATCATGTTATTACTACATAGTATCACATTTTTACTACATACGTATCACGTTTTTACTACATACGTATCACGTGATTACTACATAAGCTCCAAATTTTTTTCATGGATGACTGCAATACGCTTTTGTACATTTCAGCAAACTTTTATTCCAGCTTTATTAATCACAATTTCATTCATCAAATATAGTCCAAACTGATGGAAAAGTCTCCGTGAGGAGCTTGTTCTCACAACTTCCTACAGTTTATCAGTATCAAACTGGTTGGACCACTATGTGAGTGTGATGCTTATAGGGCTGAGTTTGTTGTGGCTCATCAGACTGATGAAGTCATTTGGATGAAAGATGAAACGTTTCACCAAGAAGAAGCCGTCCAGAGGACCTGACTTAACTTTGTTGGATTTTTTAAATCTAGATTATTGAGCATAAACCTTGATGTCCTCTGCTGTTGTCTCCTTCGTATACCGTGATGGAAGTTTACAACAAACAGTTTGGTGAGTTCACGTTCAGATGTGTCACTTACTGTAAACATCTAAGGCACATATGTGAAACTCATGGCCCGAGGACCAAAGGTGGCCCTTGTTAACATCTCATCTGGCCCCAAGATGATATTTTAAAGGTAACATATTTGTATTGCTATTCATTCTACTTCAGAACTGAGACTGCTTTATGTCTCAAGAAAAATGTGCAGTCAAGAAAAGCTAGCTTAAATTTGTCTGTAATTGTTGATTTGATGCTGTAAAAGTGAACGCCAAATGAGACAAACAAAACTGTTGATGAGAAACCTGCAGCCAAGAAAAGATGTCAGCTATCAGACTGGAGGACATGCATCGACTGAAGTTGGCCCTTGGTTTGAAATAGGTTTTTAATTTTGGCCTCTGTTTGTAACTGAGTTTGATGATCATGGGTGTCAAACTAAGTTACGTAAGGGGGCCAAAATTAAAAATGGTCCATGCCACAGGCCAATTTAAGTCAATACATTGACTCGAGTCAGATACCGGACATCTTTTCTTGTTTCAGGCTCATAAAGAGGAGTTGAATTGGTCCCATTTGACTTTCTGTGTTGCTCTTTAACGTCAAAATATTTGAAAAAGCCAACCTTTTTTTCTCCCTTCATTTAGCCGACTGTCACGAGAAACCTGCACTAAAGAAAGTATGCTCAGTTTTTGAAGCAGAATGAGAAGCAAGAACAATCGTTTTCATTTAAAATATCATCTTGGGGGCCAGATAAGATGCTCACAAGGACCAGATTTGGCCCACGGACCTTGAGTTTGACAAATAGGATCTAAAGGATTTGGAAGTAACAATTAGTAGGATTAAGTGACATCTTGTGGTTAAAATAAAAAGAGTCTGCAGCCAATAAAATGCAATATAATTTGTCCAGGTGTGCAGAAGATGCTGCAGTGAGAATCAAAAACACAAATCCCAAAACAAATGCATTAAATCTAGAACAGTCAGTGTTTGTCAATTCATAGCCACTGTGGAAACAAAGAAAACAACAGGAACTCTGAAACTTTAACAAAAAAAAAAACTACATTGTCTGCAGCAATAAGCTGCTCTCTACAGAGTAATACAAGAACAAAACCAAAGTAACACAATAGATAATTGTTCATGGTTTTTGTACATAAATCTGACTTCAGACCTTTTTAAACTAGTTTCCGAACCATTTCTCTGTATTTCTCAGTCATAGCAGCTAACTGGATGAAGACTTTAAATAGTAACGATGCTGCAGAAGTAAAACCCAATTTGCAATGAAGCAGAATTATCCTTTAAACACTGCAGCTCACCCATCTCTGTCCAACTCTTTCATTGCCTTCATTTTACAGAAACAAGAGTAGCTCATATTCTTTTGCTGCATCTCTGATCGTCTGAGCCAACTGAACCAGGGGCCTGGGACTAAACCAAATTTCACTTTATCCTCTTCTCCCTACCCTTGGCATTGCTACTTTCTAGTTCCCAAGTGATTACCATGGAAATTGGTGCCGTCTGTGTGTGTGTGTGTGTGTGTGTGTGTGTGTGTGCGTGCGTGCAGCAGCTTGATGGCTGCCAGCTGCTGTAGTCCGTGAGGTTGAATCTGCTCGGCGAAACGCAGAGGGCCTCAAACCACAGACACAACCTTACGCAGCTAAAAGTGCTAGATATGCACAAGCCTCCCAATCCCAACACTCGTATTAACACCTCGGCTTCCTGGTAACGTCTCGCATTCGAGCAGAAAAACACAAGTTGAAGCTTCGTGTGTGTTGAGTAGATTACATGTCCAGCGCCTCTAGCTGTTTTTATTCCCTGGTTGTAGAATAAAGCAGACGTGTTTGTCAGGTTTTTGTTACCATAATGCTTTGCGTGTGATGTTTATACATACCATAAATGTAAAATACCCTGGGTGTATATTGTAATGTGGGCGTATGTGCGGACACCGTCAGGCTGGATGACAAATACCTCCCGACCAAAGAGTTTTGAAATCATTTCCATAAAAATACCGCAGATGATTATTTATTTTCAGAAGTGAAAACGCGTCTCTTTTCCTAAACCATTTTTCCTCGGTGCAAGCCAAACCTCTCAGATGTTTGACGTTAGAACATGTGAAGTTACGCTGATGTTTTTTGTTTTCTCATGATATATATATTTTTTATTTTTGCAAAAAAAAAAGTTTTTCCTCAAAGCACATGAGAACAAACAAGGCAAAGAGGAAATGTGTGACATTAGAAAAATGTAATATGTTCTCTTCCACCTGTTTATTTTTTGTCTATTTTAACTTTTTAGAACAATTTTTAAAGAAGAGTTAAAGTTTAAATATGAATAGTCGAGTTCTTTGTTCTAATGGCACTGCCTGATAAAAGCCTGAGGCAGACAGAAGGTGGAAATATACAGAAATTATGAGTTAAGTGTAAAAAAGAGAAGAAACTAACAAAAAGTGCACAAACATATGAAGCCAAAGAAAATATGAAGTAATTCAATCAGAAGATTTGTGACCAGAGTCAGGGAAGATAGCTGTCCAGCATATCTGACATTTCTAACAAACCAAAGGATTTCGAAAAATGTTATAATTATAGTCATAATGATTTAATGATTCCTCCTTGAATCGCCACCTTATAGTGGTGGAGGAGTTTGTGTGCCTGAATGATCCTAGGAGCTATGCTGTTGGGGGGCAATTATCATTGTCTTTGGCCCAAGGCAGAATGGTTCTAGGTGACAGGCCAGAAAAAGAGCGATTCAGAAGATTTTTATGGACATGACACAACAAGGAACTCGGGGTCCCTTGCCCAGATATGGGTTTCCGGGGTTCCACCCTGGAGCCAGGCCTGAGGGAGGGGCTTGTTGGCGAGCGCCTGTTGACCGGGTCTCTACCCATGGGGCTCGGTCGGGTTCAGCCCAAAGGAGCAGCATGTATTTGCCTTCCTGTGGACCTACCACCTGCAGGAAGGGCCATAAAAGTTGGGTGCGTGATGCCATGGGCAGTGGCCAAAGGCGGTGACCTTGGCGCTCAGACCCTGGCTTACCAAAGCTGTCTCTTGGGACATGGAACATGACCTCTCTGGTGGGGAAGGAGCCTGAGATTGTGTGTGAAGTTGAGAGTTACTGACTAGATATAGTTGGGCTCACCTCGACGCACAGCATGGGCTCTGGAGCCGATCTCCTTGAGAGGGGCTGGACCTTATTCCACTCTGGAGTTACCCATGGTGAGATGCGTCGAGCTGGTGTGGGTCTAGTGGTAGCCCCCCAACTTGATGCCTGTGTGTTGGAGTTTTCCCTAGTAGAGGAGAGGGTGGCTTCCTTTCGTCTTCGGATGGGAGGGATGGACCCTGACTGTGTCTGTGCTTTTGCACCAAATGGCAGCTCAGAATATCCGGCATTCTTGGAGACCTTGGTAGGGATGCTGGAAGGTGCGCCAGCTGGGGACTCCTTTACTCTGCTGGGGGACTTCAATGCCCATGTGGGTAATGACAGTGTGACCTGGAGGGGCGTGATTGGGATGAATGGCCTCTCTGATCTAAACCCAAGTGGTGTTCTGTTATTGAACTTCTGTGCCAGTCATAGTATGTCCATCATGAACTCCATGTTCAAACACAAGGGTGTCCATAAGTGCACTTGGCACCAGGATGCCCTAGGTCGTAGATCAATGATAGACTTCATAGTCATGTCATCTGATTTGTGGCCCTTTGTTTTAGACACTTGGGTGAAGAGAGGAGCTGAGCTGTCAACTGATCACCACCTGGTAGTGGGCTGGATAAGATGGCAGGGGAAGATGTCGGACAGACCTGGCAGACCCAAACGCGTAGTGAGGGTTTGCTGCGAATGCCTTGCAGAAGATCCCGTTAGAGAGATCTTCAACTCACACCTCCGGGAGAGCTTTAACCGCATACCAGCTGAGGTGGGGGACATTGAATCTGAGTGGGCCATGTTCCGCATCTCAATTGTTGAGGTAGCTGCCTTGAGCTGTGACTGCAAAGTTGTTGGTGCTTCTCGAGGTGGCCATCCACGAACTCGGTGGTGGATACCCCAGGTTAGGGAGGCTGTCAAGCTGAAGAAAGAGTCCTATTGGGCCTTGTTGGCCAGTGGGACTCCAGAGGCAGCTGAGGAGTACCGGAGGGCCAAGCGGTCCGCAGCCTTGGCTGTTTCTGAGTCAAAAGCTCGGCTGTGGGAGGAGTTCGGTGAGACCTTGGATACCAACTCTCGGTCGCTCCGAGGAGATTCTGGCAAACCATCAGATGGCTGAGGAGTGGAAAACAGCACTTTACTAACACTGTATTCAGTGAAGGTGGGCTACTGTTGACCTCAACCAGTGATGTCATCGGGAGGTGGAAGGAATACTTCTAGGATATTCTTAATCCCACCAGCATGCCTTCCATGGAGGAAGCTGAGTCTGGAGACTTTGGGTTTGATCCGTCCATAACTGTGGCTGAGGTTACTGAGGTAGTTGAAAATCTCCGAGGTGGCAGGGCTCCGGGATTGGATGAGATTCATCCTGATTTCCTTAAGGCTCTCGATGTTGTGGGGCTGCCTTGGTTGACACGCCTTTGCAACGTTGCGTGAACATCGGGGGCAGTGCCACTGGATTGGCAGACTGGAGTGGTGGTTCCCCTCTTCAAAAAGGGGGGCCGGAGAGTGTGTTCCAATTATAGGGGCATCACACTCCTCAGTCTCCCTGGTAAGGTCTATTCAGGGGCACTGGAGAAGCAAGTCCGATCGTTGGTCGAACCTCAGATCCAAGAGGAACAATGTGGGTTCCGTCCTGGCCGTGGAACACTGGATCAGCTCTTTACCTTCACTAGGGTCCTCGAGGGGTCATGGGAGTTTGCCCATCCTGTCTACATGTATTTTGTGGATTTGGAGAAGGCATTTGACCATGTTCCTCAGGGTACACTATGGGGGGTGCTCCGTGCGTATGGGATTGGCGGCCCATTGCTACGGGCTGTTCGGTCCCTATACAAGTGGTGCGAGAGCTTGGTTCACATTGCCGGCAGTAAGTCTGACCCCATGAAAGTGGGAGTTGGACTCAGCCGTTGGCACCAATTCTGTTCATACCTTTTATGGACAGAATTTCTCGGTGCAGCCAGCTGGCTGAGGGTTTCCGGATCGGTGGGCTCAGGATTCCATCTCTGCTCTTTGCAGATGATGTGGTCCTGTTGGCGTCATCATGCCGTGATTTTCTGCTCTTACTGGAGTAGTTTACAGCTGAGTGTGAAGTTGCTGGGATGAGAATCAGCACCTCCAAATCTGAGGCCATTGTCCTCAACTGGAAAAAGGGTGGATTGCTCTCTTCAGGTCGAGGGTGAGGTTCTGCCTCAAGTGGAGGAGTTCAATTATTTGGGGGTTTTGTTCCCGAGTGAGGGAAGAATGGAGCGTGAGATTGACAAACGGATTGGTGCAGCGTCTGCAGTATTGCAGACTCTGTACTGGTCCTTTAGATAGATAGATAGATAGATGGATAGATATAGATTTATTTGTCCCCTTAGGGAAATTAATTTGCAACATTTGTCAGCAGGCATTGACATAAAGGACATACTTATACATACATACATGACATCATCATCCATCATTACAGCAAAGGTGTTTCAGCTCAGTAATTCATGATACCTTAGTATTATTTAATGATTTAATTGCTTGTGGTATGAAAGAAAATTTTGTTCTGTTTCTTGAGAATAAAGGAAGGCCATACCTTCGCCCTGAAGGAAGCAACTCAAATGAAGATCTTAGAGAGAGCTGAGCTGTAAGGCAAAACTCTCTGTTTACTGGTCGGTCTACGTTCCTACCCTTACCTATGGTCACGAGCTCTGGGTAGTGACCAAAAGAATGAGATTGTGGATACAGGCAGTTGAAAAGAGTTTCCTCCGCAGGGTAGCTGGACTCTCCCTTAGGGAGGGTGAGAAGTTCGGTTATCCGGGAGAGACTCAGAGTAGAACCGCTGCTCCTCCACATCGAGATGAGCCAGTTGAGGTGGTTTGGGCATCTGGTAAGGATGCCCCCATGACGCCTCCCTGGGGAGGTGCTTTGGGCATGTCCGACTGGGAGGAGATCTCGAGGAAGACCCAGGACACGCTGGAGAGGCTATGTCTCTCAGTTGGCCTGGGAACACCTTGGAATCCTCCCTGAAGAGGTGGAAGAGGTGGCTGTGGAAAGAGATGTCTGGGCTTCCCTGCGCAAGCTGCTGCCCCCGAGACCCGACTTCGGAACAAGTGGAAGATAATAATGGATAGATTGATGGATGATTTAAATTTATATTTTCTTGTGTTGCTAAATCATTTTGTTCAGGAAGTTGAACTCTGAAAACTAAAGGGAAGTATGAAAAATACCATATATGAAATGTATTTATTCATGTCTGCATGAAATCTAAGTTTGTTTCTATTAAACAGACAAATGACATATTTCATGCACAGTTTTGTACCGTGACGACAAAAAGAGCCACATTCGTCCACAGAACCAGCTTTAAATGCAACAATGTGGCTTTTTACATGCCTTGTGTTTCCTATGACTTTATATATAAACATGTTGGAGATATTAAAACTTCAAGTCATCTTAACTCAGTAAAGGTTTTGGCCCAGAAGAAGTGCTAATATTAGCACAAATTAGTCACATAACTAATTTGGGTCAAGCATGTCAGGTTTAATGTTGATCAGTTTCAGTTAGTCGGGGCATCCCTAAAAGATGCAAATCTGGGACTTTTCCTAAAACACAAATTAAAGCTGACAAATAAATATTTATTTATTTTATTTAACCAGACCAATCCCACTGAGATCACGGATCTCTTTTTGCAAGGGAGGCCTGAAGGCAGACTAACACGCGTGTTTTTATTCTGTGGGAGGAAACGGGAGTACCCAGAGAAAACCCACGTAAGCACGGGGGGAACATGCAAACTCCACACAGAAAGACCCCAGATCCAACCGGGGATTGAACCGAGGACCTTCTTGCTGTGAGGCAACAGTGCTAACCACTGAGCCATCGTGCTGCCTGTCTATGTCTGCATAAATTCCTTGATCTCATCTGAACACGTGTGTGCAACACTGAGCGTGTGTGTCAGACGACCTGGAAGCGGGTCATCATGGAGATCTGAGTGCTGCACCTCAGGCTCCTCAGTCCTGCCTGTCAGCTAACGGCCTTTCAATCACACTGAGCGCACGTTTAACACAGTAATCCTTACACGGGGGAACATTCCCGCTTTTCCCCCAATGCTGTAATGAGTTGGAACGTGCACGTTGAGCGGGAACTTGAAGGACAAGCCTGTGGGACCATGCATCCCCCACCATCCTCCCCCTGCACATCATGACCTGAGCCAACACCAGCATCCGGTGCTGTCACCAGGTGTGCAGCTGGCCACTACCAGATGAATGGATGCTCTTACATTGCCCTGGGTAGTGTGTGTGTGTGTGTGTGTGTGTGTGTGTG
>JBBPBX010013208.1:0-15835 GCA_038048925.1 Garcialebias charrua | reverse complement strand
TCAGAACCAGTTTGAAGGGACGTTCTACCTCAATTCAGGGAATTAGATTATGGAATGGCTTGGAGAATGTAGTTAAAAATGCCAAGTCAGTGTTTACATTTAAAAAAATGATCAAAACAAATATGTTAAAAAAATATATGTGAAATAACGTAATGTGTATTGCATTAGTTAGAAAATTAGAAAGTGTTAGTCAGTTTGTACTGTATTAGTATTAGTTAGAAAACTAGAAAGAGTTAATCATTTTGTACTGTATTAGTATTAGTTAGAAAATTAGAAAGAGTTAGTCATTTTGTACTGTTGGTTGAAGAATATTATTGTTTAACCTGATTGTTGGAAAAAGTTGGTTGAAGATTATTATTGTTTACATGGTTTGACTACTGTTGTTTAATCTGATTGTTGGAGATAAGGGGCAGATATAATAAGATTTATTCTTCTTTCTGCCACCTTTCATTTTTTTACATTTTGTACACTATCATTATGAGATTGCCTTGTATTGTTTCTTTTGTAAAAAAATGAACAAATTTAATAAACATAAAATAAACATAAACATATATATATATATATATGTATATATATATTTTTTTTTTCCGGCATATAAATCACAGTTTTTTTTGCCTGGATTGCATGTCCTGCGACTGATACGGCGAAGCAACATATTTATAGATTTTTTCCCCATATTTTTAGACCTAATTTTTTCTGAGATATGACCATTTCCATTGATTCTGACTGGGGGGAAAAATGGAGCAGTACCACTTTCGGCCGTAAGGGGCACCGCTATTGGCATGTTTATGTTTGTTTATGTTTATTAAATTTGTTCTTTTTTTTTTTTACAAAAGAAACACAATACAAGACAATCCCATTAATGATACGTACACAATGTAAAAAAAAGAAAGGTAGCAGAAAGAAGAATAAATCTTATTATATCTGCCCCTTTTTTCAAACAATCAGATTAAACAATAATAATCTTTCACCAGCAGTACAAAATGACTAACTCTTTCTAATTTTCTAATACTAATACTAATACATAACTAATAATTGATACAATACACATTATGCTAATTCATATATATTTTTTCAACAAATTCCTTTTGATCATTTTCTTAAATGTAAACAGTGACTTGGCATTTTTAACTACATTCTCCAAGCCATTCCATAATCTAATTCCCTGGATTGAGGTAGAACGTCCCTTCAAACTAGTTCTGAATTGTGGTTTTACAAACATCTCTGTCCCCTTAAGATTATAACAACTTTGTCTTTTAACAAAATTCATTTGGATATTTAAAGGTAATTCGTTATTCTGAGCCCTATACATAATTGATAAAATATTATAATCAACCAAATCATGGAACTTCAATAATTTCAGTTGATAAAATAATGTACTGGATGGATGACAGTAATGTTTTCTAGTGATAATTCTTACAGCTCTTTTCTGTAATACAAAAATAGGCTTTGTGATTGTTTTACACGCTTTCCCCCAAACATCAATACAATAGATTAAGTGTGGAACAATGATTGTGTTATACAACAAATACAGAGCTTTATCATTCAATAGGTCTCTGACCTTGTATAGTACTGCAATCGATTTAGCTATTTTTATTCTTACAGAATTTATGTGTTGTTTCCATGTCAGTTTGTCATCAATAATAACACCCAAA
This sequence comes from Garcialebias charrua, assembly GCA_038048925.1. Lineage (NCBI taxonomy): Eukaryota > Metazoa > Chordata > Actinopteri > Cyprinodontiformes > Rivulidae > Garcialebias > Garcialebias charrua. Next base: position 14,180 of record JBBPBX010013208.1, on the reverse strand, counting down.
AACTTCACCTCACTCACTCTACAAATCTCAACACCCTCAATTTTGAGTGGAACATCAACAGTTTTCTTTTTATTACTGAATATCATGTAATTAGTTTTTTCTAGATTTAATGATAATTTATTGATTTTAAACCAAGTTTGTATTTTGGTTAATTCTGTCTTTATCAATTCCAACATTTGTTCTATATAATAATAATTATTGTAAAAATGTATTTTCCTGTCATCTGCGTATGTTTCCCATACACAGACTAGGTGTGCACTCATACTATACACCCCAAGGTGTGTAGTGGCCGGGACGCGAACCCGCGTCCTTCGGGTATCTTCACCTAAACAGAAAAATGTGGTATCATCAGCAAAAAGTATACATTTAAGGAGTCCTGACACATTTACCAAGTCATTCACATATAAAATAAATAGCTTTGGTCCAAGCACAGAGCCCTGGGGAACTCCACATGTGATATTACAGAGGTCAGATCTTACATCATTTATTTGTACAAATTGTTTCCTATCTTTCAAATAGCTAGATACCCACTGTAATGCTGGTCCTCTAATACCATATTTGTTCAGTTTTTCAAGGAGAATGGTGTGATCAATAGTATCGAATGCTTTTTTTAAATCAACAAAAATACTGACACAATATTGTTTTTGATCGACAGCAGTAGTTATTTGTTCCATTAATTCCATGAGAGCCATTGATGTAGAGTTTTTAGCTCTGAACCCATATTGACTGTTGCTTAGAATATTTTGTTTGTCTATAAATTGATCTAGTCTGTTCACAAATAGTTTTTCAAGAATTTTAGAAAACTGTGGTAACAAGGATATAGGTCTATAATTGTTGAACACACATTTATCACCATTTTTAAAAAGAGGAACTACCTTAGCTACTTTCATATTATCTGGAAATATTCCTGTTGAAAATGATAAGTTACATATATATGTAAACGGCTCAATAACATGGCTCATTATATCCTTTACAAACATCATATCCATGTCCACCCAGTCCTTTGATCTCTTGTCTGTAAGATTTTTTACTACCTTCATTATTTCCTCTTTGTTAGTTCCATTTAGAAAAATACTGTTTGCACAGCCTGTAATTGAATGGCTCACATTATTATCTACTTTTGGTATTTTAGCTGCAAGGCTTGATCCAACATTCACAAAATATTGATTAAATCCATTGACAATTTCATTTTCATCATAAACTTCATCTTTTTCTTTTACAAAATATTTTGAAATACTAGTTTTTGCTTTATGATTCTTCATAACACTATTCATTACTCGCCATGTTGCTTTCATATCACCATTACTTTTATCTAATAATTTACTATAATATTCTTTCTTATGTTTCCTTATAATCCCTACTAATTTATTTTTATACTTTTTATATTTTTCTTCAGCGTTCTGACTTCGCAATTTCAAGAAACATGAATACAAATAATTCTTTTTTTTACAAGCATTTCTCAACCCTTTTGTCATCCATGGTTGGTCAACGATATTTCTCTTTGTATAATTTGTTTGTACACAATTTTTTTCATACAGAGTTTCCAAGATATTCATAAACTCATCATATGATCTGTTCACATCATCAACATACACTTCATTCCAGTCTTGTTTATCTAGATCCTCTTTTAATTTTTCCAAAACTTTTTTTGATGTGTTTATGATCTTTTTCTTTGTTTTAACTGCTTTTGTGATACTTTGATCATTTTTATAGATTGTGAAAACTGGTAAATGATCACTTAAGTCGGTCGTTAAAATACCACCTATCACCTCTCCGTTTGTAATATTTGTGAAAATATGATCAATTATTGTGGCACTATGAGCATGCACGCTCCTGTGGCCATTTCACAGCCAATCCATTTTTGACAAAAACACCGGCCCACATTTCCGGGTTGTCAGCGGTGACGCGTAACATACGCGACGCGTCAGCCGTGATGCATAATAGATGTGATGCATACGGCGGTGCAACATAATTATGGATTTTTCCACTTTATACGGCGGAATTTACGGTATGTATATATATATATATATATGTATATGTATATGTATATATATATATATATATATGTATATATATGTATATGTATACTGTATATGTATATGTATATATATTAGGGGTGGGCGATATGGCTCAAAAATTATATTGTGATATTTCAGAGCGATATCACGATAACGATAAATTTCGTGATATAACCCAAAAAAAAAGAAATCAAATTTATTTATTTGACAAAATTAATTTAACATGTTACTTTGCAGTATTATACATTTTTTAAAAACAACAAGGGTTAATTTGACTGAAATTACTTTATTTAGTAAAGTATTCAGTCAGTATAAAAATTAAAAATAAAAAAGATCTGTTATTTAGATTGAAAAAGTCTGCACAAAATATAATGGACTATCTTTAGGCTTTTAATACCTAGTAGTTCTTTGACATTCTTGTTAGGTCTAAATTGTTTTTAATTTTTAACTGGCTGTTTTTTATTGTTATTTTTTATTGTTTGTTTTATTTCTGTATTGTTCAGCACTTTGTGCACCTTCTGGCTGCTGAAAAGGGCTCTATAAATAAAGATTGATTGATTGATTGATAAACAAAAACCACCACAAAAACTAAAGTTCAGGTGTAGTTTCCTAAATCACTCTCCATGTAAAATATATTATTCTTTGTTTCTAAAGAGTGACACGGTCGAAAATTTGTTGACGGTCCCTAAGTGAACCATGACGTCTCTGAATAGGGGCAGACTCAGCGCGGCTGCCCGAAATCAGACTCCATGAAGTGGACTGACGAGAGCAACGCACCGATGAAGACACGGAGCTCGAATATCCAACTTCCAACTTGAAAATAACTTCACTGTGGTTTTGTCTTGGTCCGTGGAGAGCTGCGCGTGTTTGTAGAGACAGTTTTCAGAGCGAGGGAGACCAGCCCGCAGCGCGACTGCTCAGTGGGGTGTGGGGGCGGGTGGGGGCATTTGATCCTCTACCTGCTGTTCAGAGCAGCCAGGGGACAGAGCTGACATGACGCGCGGTTTGTTTTTATCATTTTAGCACCAGTACAGACTGGTGGAAGAGAGGTGCGCAGTTCAGTTTGAAGCGCTCGGTTGGGGGGCGGGGCGTCCTTACGTATCACGTCATGAAATTAGCATATCATGATATCTTTTTTTTGCCCGGGCAAGCTATTTTTACCGGTATTATCGTAAACAATATGATATGGCCCACCCCTACTATATATATATATATATATATATATACTATACTATATATATATATATATATATATATATATATATATATATATATATATATATGAACAATTGTCTGTGGCTGAAAAAGCCACAGACAAAGTAGAATGTTCAAAAAAGAAACAAGCTCATCCATTTTGGTTGTGTGTTCTTTTCCAGCTCTTCTTCTAATACGTGTTAGTGGAGGTTAGTAAAGAGCTTAATGTAGCACTAGTACCACCAGCTGGTTAGGAGCGTTGATATTAATGATCCGCCCACTACAGGATAACTACCCGCCCACAAAAGGGGTCCTAATGGGCGCTGTGGATACAGAAATAAACCGGTCCCACAGGAACCGGCCCAAACAAGCCACACTGGGACCCTACAGGAACCAGCCCTGTGGATAAGGGGCATAATATAACTGGCCCCCAAGGGGTCACGGGGCCCGGGGCCCTTGGAGGTGGGCTTACTCCAGGAACGTGGGCATCTGCTCCTCTGCAGGGACCTGCTGCATCACCAGCAAGAACAGCCTCTCCGCTCACGCCCAGGACTGTGGCAACCTGGACTGTGGCAACCTGCAGCTTGGCTGCTGAAAGGAACAAGCTGATGGCCTCAGGCCTCCCCAGCAATGTGGTAAATGCCATACAAGGGGCAAAAGCTGCTTCAACACAGACTCTATATGCTCGTAAAGGGTGTGTTTTTGAAGCTTGGTGCATGGAAAGGAATATTGTTCCTTATTCCTGTGACCTGGTCCAGCTTCTTACCTTTCTACAGGACTTGCTGGAGTAAGGCCGCTCTTTTTCTACAATTAAGGTGTTTCTGTCAGCCATCTCTGCATGCCATGAGGGATGGGGAGGCAAGACGCCCGTCGCACACCCTCTCATGATAAGGTTCATGAAGGGCGTACTGAGGAAGAGACCCCCCAGCAGGACTTTGACCCCTGAGTGGGATCTTCAATTGGTCCTGAGTGCCTCTGTGAGCCCCCATTTGAACCCTTAAGCGATACTAAGATAGATTTGTTATCTTATAAGACCGCTTTATGTTTATGTTTATTAAATTTGTTCTTTTTTTTTTTACAAAAGAAATACAATACAAGACAATCCCATTAATGATACGTACACAATGTAAAAAAAATGAAAGGTAGCAGAAAGAAGAATAAATCTTATTATATCTGCCCCTTTTTTCAAACAATCAGATTAAACAATAATCTTTCACCAGCAGTACAAAATGACTAACTCTTTCTAATTTTCTAATTTTCTAATACTAATACATAACTAATAATTGATACAATACACATTATGCTAATTCATATATATTTTTTCAACAAATTCCTTTTGATCATTTTCTTAAATGTAAACAGTGACTTGGCATTTTTAACTACATTCTCCAAGCCATTCCATAATCTAATTCCCTGGATTGAGGTAGAACGTCCCTTCAAGCTAGTTCTGAATTGTGGTTTTACAAACATCTCTGTCCCCTTAAGATTATAACAACTTTGTCTTTTAACAAAATTCATTTGGATATTTAAAGGTAAATCGTTATTTTGAGCCCTATACATAATTGATAAAATATTATAATCAACCAAATCATGGAATTTCAATAATTTCAGTTGATAAAATAATGTACTGGATGGATGACAGTAATGTTTTCTAGTGATAATTCTTACAGCTCTTTTCTGTAATACAAAAATAGGCTTTGTGATTGTTTTACACGCTTTCCCCCAAACATCAATACAATAGATTAAGTGTGGAACAATGATTGTGTTATACAACAAATACAGAGCTTTATCATTCAATAGGTCTCTGACCTTGTATAGTACTGCAATCGATTTAGCTATTTTTATTCTTACAGAATTTATGTGTTGTTTCCATGTCAGTTTGTCATCAATAATAACACCCAAAAACTTCACCTCACTCACTCTACAAATCTCAACACCCTCAATTTTGAGTGGAACGTCAACAGTTTTCTTTTTATTACTGAATATCATGTAATTAGTTTTTTCTAGATTTAATGATAATTTATTGATTTTAAACCAAGTTTGTATTTTGGTAAATTCTGTCTTTATCAATTCCAACATTTGTTCTATATCTTCACCTAAACAGAAAAATGTGGTATCATCAGCAAAAAGTATACATTTAAGGAGTCCTGACACATTTACCAAGTCATTCACATATAAAATAAATAGCTTTGGTCCAAGCACAGAGCCCTGGGGAACTCCACATGTGATATTACAGAGGTCAGATCTTACATCATTTATTTGTACAAATTGTTTCCTATCTTTCAAATAGCTAGATACCCACTGTAATGCTGGTCCTCTAATACCATATTTGTTCAGTTTTTCAAGGAGAATGGTGTGATCAATAGTATCGAATGCTTTTTTTAAATCAACAAAAATACTGACACAATATTGTTTTTGATCGACAGCAGTTGTTATTTGTTCCATTAATTCCATGAGAGCCATTGATGTAGAGTTTTTAGCTCTGAACCCATATTGACTGTTGCTTAGAATATTTTGTTTGTCTATAAATTGATCTAGTCTGTTCACAAATAGTTTTTCAAGAATTTTAGAAAACTGTGGTAACAAGGATATAGGTCTATAATTGTTGAACACACATTTATCACCATTTTTAAAAAGAGGAACTACCTTAGCTACTTTCATATGTAATAGAATAATGCGGTTGTAAGGTATTTAAACACTTACTGAGTCTGGCATTATTGTAGATGCGCAGTTTATGAGCAGAGTTTAACTGCACAAACTGCCACCAATGCGCGAGTTCTTCCTTTTTCCGATACTAAATTGTTTTTACTGTGATTAGCCAGAAATGTAACTTCACAGGAGACTTCAATTTATATTGGTCTACCAAAAAAATAGACCTTTTATTGAAACTATCACAAAAATTACATTAAACATTTGTATCGATATTAGCTCTGATTTAATAACTACGTTGACAAGAATTCAAATTAAAAACAAACAGACAGTTGGACCTTTCTGTTGGCACATTACTTGACAGTTTAAATGCTTATGAAAAATAAGAAATAGGAGGAAGGAGTACTGGAGCTAAGTTAACTAAAGTTGTTTACTTTGAACCAACCAGGGTGGCAAGCTTTCCCATACGGATCTTAGCTGTACTTCCGACACGTGCAGCATACAAACAACGCCTCTTTACCTGGTGACGAGACGTCTTGCGAGGTGAGGACTGAGAAGTTTGTGGACACTAACGGACTGTGTTGTCCAGTGAGCGTCCAGATGACTTCGTGCGTGTATGACTGGGTCAGACGAGCGGGAGCACGCTTTCACCGGCAGGAACAGACTCCAATCGCACTGGTTGAACTTTCAAAGTAAAACTTCAGAAAACAAATTCTTCAGAAAGGAGTGAATGGATCAAAGTAAGGCTTTACTATGATCCCAGCTGAGACGTGGGTCGTTGACACATGACCGGGCCGTCTCCAGCTTTCCAGAGGGAAGCAAGTTGTCAGTTCGTTCTCCTCGAAACTCTAAAAACAAATGCAGGAAGTGCCCATTTATAGGGAGGCGGGATCTGACCCACCTCCTTAATAACTATTGGCTGGTTTTAACAAAATAAAAGATGGAAGTTTAATTCCATAGGCAGAAAGACTCTTGACGGACAACAGGAAAACTGTTTACATAAACGACCAGGTGGACTGTCCTGTTGAGTCTAGCTTGAAGACAAAACAAGAGAAGGAAGAGAACAGCTCTTACCCTGACTTCTGCCTTAGCGACAGAGTCTGCTTGCTTTTGCAGAAATAAAACCAGCAGAAGGTCACAGTCATGCAAGTAACAGATCATCATTAAAAATGACAAAAATATACTGTAGATCAATTCTGAATTAACACACATTAAAGAGAAAGTTCAATCTGATTAATTAGTGTCCATTAATTCATAATAATTGTTAACCAAAATAGTGTTTACTCGTCTCCTTGAAGGCTTCAAGAAGGTGTAACACTGAGAGTTTCAGAGAGATGCAGAGAGGTGTACTTGAAGGTCAAGCCTAAAATAACAGAGGCTAGGTGTATCACTACAGTCCCCCTTTTTGGAAGTCATCGCCTGTCCTTGGAGATGAGTTCCAACACGAAAGGATACCACCGAATGTCTCTGACCTCTATGCAATCCAGCAAGTGGAAAAAAAAAAATAAAAAAAAGTTCAAAATTATACTCCCATAATGTTTTGGAAATTCCATACTGTTCGTAGGTAATCCCTTTGCGGTAAGCTTTCAATCCTTTGGAAAACATAGTCTGTTAACCCATGGAAAACTGAGTCTGTGATCCCTTGGAAACAAAGTCTTATAATCCACAACGGTAAATCCACAACGATGGGGGTTATTGATTTCATCAGCAAGAATGGTTTTAATCAGCATGTAGAGGGGATCCCTCGATTGAAGCAGAGGAGGCGGGCCTTGGATGAAGGTTGAAGACCAACGTTGGATCAGCAGGTCCCCACATCGAAGGTTGCAGGCTGGATGGCTTCCAGTCGGTGCCACCCTGGTTCAATGTGTCATGCAATTATGTGGTTTTAGGTGGGCTTATGATAGGGATTCTACATTAAGCCTTACCTATATGCACCTGGTATGTAAGCTATCATGGATTAGATCAGCTAAAATTACCAATTAAGGGGTGGATCGATGCTGTAAAAATCAGAAATAGGGATTGTTGTCAAAATAAAACACATTTTTTGTGCTTAGGGTCATTATCCCCTCTTTAAACGGAACTCTGGATACTGAAGACATGCAATGGTATTTCTTGTTTACAAGGAAGAGGCTTCTGGGAGTGGGGGAAGGAGAACAGTCTTTGAAACAAAACTCCTCTTATCAGTTTGAGGCAGGCTTGGAGCATGATGAGGAGTCCTGGTGCCTTTCTGTCAGTTTTATGACTTCACAGATTTATGACTGGCAGGGAGACACTAGCCTCTTTGTTCTGGGTGTTAAGCCACATTTCCCTCCCCCGTCAGCTCCCATGTGAGTTGGAAAATAAGGGTTATGCAGACTGAAAAGAGCAAATGGTGTTTCCTGTCTTCTGGCAATAGGGGGGGGGACGGCAGGCTCTGAGGCAGGGCCCCCACAGAAGGGTATAAAAAGTTTTGATCCCCCAACAGCAGGGCAGAAGTAGCCCACGGATCAGGTTGTATGTTCTCTCTCCCCCCTCCTCTCTCCCTGTCTCTCTCCCCCCTCCTCCCTTCTTTCCTCTCTCTCTCTTTTCCTGTCACTGTCCACCTTTTTTAAAACAAATGTAATGGATGTTAGGAATAGGACAAATGTATTCTGTGACTTTTAACTTATGATTAATTAAACTGGTTTGGAACTTTAAGTGAGCGTCTGTCGTGTTCAGTGTATCTCTCCTTTCTGATCTAAAGTGAACCAAATAACGAATTCTGGGGCGGATAAGAATCATACGCCAACAATTGGAGGTTCCTACCGAGATGGTTGCACGCGCGGACAGGAAAGGATGAGCCGGAGTCCAGAGCACTGATCAGTGACCGGTCACCTCTAAAAAAGGTAAGCAGATTCCTGTTTAAACAAAATCTGTGATTGGGAATTTTATAGGCAAATTTAAACTCAGTGTGTTTGGACTCCATTAAAAGTAGAATTATAAGTTTCCAGCCAAGACTCCAGATCCCAGAGTAAAAACACGCAGTGGTCGAGCATACCAAAAGCCGACGGGCTTTTGGAACAGAGGGATTAGGGGTTTTAGGATAAATAAATAATTTATCCGCCGCCGTTTCCTGTAACTCTGAGACTAAGTTCAACTGTAATCTTGTTAGGTTTTGTGGCTAACTATAAAACAGTGTCAATTAAATCCACTTATAATTTGACTTATGATAAGTGGAGGCGGGATCTGGTGAGGTGATGTATTTGTATATTACCATGCGTAAATATTATAATACATTAGGAATGAAGGTATTGAAAATTAAACCCACAAACAAATAAAATAAATAAAGTGTGGGACTGAGTGAAAAAAAAAAAATTGAGGAAAGCGCGCTGACTTTCGCTGATAAAATAATCTGATAAGAGTTCCTGGACCAGTTAAAAATAGAATAAGATTAGTCACAGAATACTAAATCCTTTTTTATGTTCTAAAATAATGGTTTCCTGCCATGTCACGTCAGCTTGCCTGCCTCACCTGCGTGACTTGTCTCTGCTCTCCAAACTGCGCGTGGCTTTCTCTCTCTGCAGCGCTGTGCTGCTCTGGACCAGTGGCGGAGCTAGACTTTTATTGCTGGGGGGACCGAGAGGGGGCCAAAGCTATAAGTGGTCCACTTACTACGGCACAGTGGGAAAAATGGTTTTATCCCAATTTTTTGGGGGGGGATTTGTAGACGCTATGAAATTTTGAAACAACATATTTTTTCCTTTAAAATGATACAGGCTCTCAGTTTAAACTTTTGATCTGTGATCTAAATATTTTTAAGTTTAGAAACCAAGTGGTTTTCTAAACAGCTTTAGTGTTTGACTTTGTCCACACTCATAAAATACACAATGAAGTACCCAAAAAAAAAAATAAATAAATAAATAAATAAAAAAAAATAAATAATTAAAAAAAAAATATATATATTATATATATATACCGGTAAACTTAAATGGTACATATCGCCCCTTGCTGCTTTACAATTCTGGTTGGTGGTGTGCCTCGTGATTTTTTCAGTGAAAACACTGTGCCTTGGCTCCAAAAAGGTTGAAAAACACTGGTATAATGAAAATAAACAGTTTAAGTTAATTAGAATGATTTAAAAAAAAATAGCTAAACAAGAGCATGGTTTTGCTAAATTAGGCTGAAAAGTTGGATTAAAAATGTAGAATTAGCTGAAAAAGCTGAAACAGGCTATATACAGAAATTATTAAGTAAAATACCTTGATATCACAATATTTTTTGCCTCAATAAAAGCACGGTCCTACTTGTTATTTATTTAATTGTTCCCATACATATCTTTAAAAAATGGGAGCTAAAACTGCATATTTCTTGGTGCATTTGTGTGTGCAACTGGACCAGTGCTCTGTTTTTATTTTTTATTTATTTTATAGACGTTTTAATAAGATATAACACCCTGCGGACTGTTGCTCGCTGCTCTCAAAGCCTCTCAGCTTCTGCCTAGAGAAGCAAGAGCCGCGCGGCCTCTCTCGTCTTCTCCCTGGCTCCCCGTTCTGCTGTTACCCCTGGAGTTCTGTTCGTGGACTCAGGGCTCGGTTCTGTCCAGCGTGGAGCACGGGGCACGTGCGCTCAGAGCTCTGCTGTGCGGCTACCTTCTGAACTCCCGACCCACAGGGAGAGAAAAGAGAGGGGCAGATCTTCCCGGAGCTTTTGCTAAAAATCTGCTATAAATCATGAAATAACACATTTACCGTTATTTCTCTACAATATAAATAAACGCTCCTGTATTATTTTTAAATAAACAAATAAATAATGGCGATGCAATTTGAAAACATGGTGAGTCATGGACTTTAAAGAATTCAAAAATGGAAGGAGGAAAATAATGATTACTGTATTTTTAGCCTGTATGACATATTTATGGATTGCTTTTCTTCTTAAACTTGTCACAACAAGCTATCTGAAGATTAAATATGAAACAAACATTGAGGCGCTGAAGTTAGAACAGTTTTATTTAGATACAGCAGTTAATAGAGTAATAAACGAATTCTCCACCTCCTCAGGAGTTGGTGTTGGGTTCCTGAAACACAAAAATAAGCATTACATTAAAACGGTTTACACTTCTCCACTTTAACAGGACGAGATCATTTTCTACAGCGTGAATGTGGGTGAAATGAAAAAATAGAACTTCAGCTCAGCGCTGAACGAGGGTCTGGTTTTAACCAGGCTAGAAGGCACCAGGATTGTACGTTTTTTTGAATAAACAAATAAAATATTTGCGGATAGTTCGAGTTAAATTAATTAGGGCCGAATGAACCGTCACAATTGGAAGGATTGATCAAAAAGGATTATGACATTCTATCTCAATAATTTTAGGTTATAACACTTAGACAAACGGGAAAGTTGGAAAATTGCAGTGAACCTCCCGTTAGCATAGCATAGGCTGCCCAACAGCGGACATTCTATAACTTTGTAACGGTAGACAGCTCACATCGGATTCGCTAACAAAGCGTACAGTGGCGCGTCGTGTAGATAAACAATATCGACTTTAAATAATCCAAATTTAGTTTTGTAGACGAATTTAGCAGCTAACAGCAAAGCTAACGAGCCACTAGGTCCGACTGGTTCACGAGACGTAGTCTTATAATTTGTGTAAAGGACGTGAGGAGGGAGAACCGAACCCATCATACTTACATTCTCCAATATAAGAAGCAGAGAAAGTGGATTACCAATCTGGAAGACGTATTTTTGTGAATAGCTCCAGTGAATGTACACGTCTTGTGAGCATCGACCGGGCAGGGTTGCCAGATCTCTAGACCGAAAGAAGCGATCAGCTCCTTCAAAACAAGCACAACTAAGCGACTCAATGTCCACAAGAAGCGAAAATAAAAACCCGCCACAAGCGGATGATCAAATTTGAAAGCGACTCCAGGGAAAAACAAGCCCAATGCCGCTTGAAATAAGCGGATTTGGCAACTTTGACGCAAAAGACAGTCGTTTCCTGTACAGCCTGAGCAGGGTTGCCAGGTGAGAAATGTAGGATTATCGTACACCCATCATAAACAAAATAAGTCACTCTATTGTTGAATACTGTAGCGTCTAACAGGCACTCACAGCTTTGTGGCGTCAGTACTGGGGGGAACCATAGACATTAATACGCATTATTGTCTGGGGGCAACTAAAGAGCTCTACAGAAAGTTTTGAGCCTGAGTATAATGGAGACCCCTGATGGACGAAAAAAGGTACTGCAGACAGGAGCATAATAATTTCTAGAAAAGCCAAAAAAGGTCGGAGTCACTTTTATTTTTTAATTTAGTCATCCAGTTGGGTTATTCGTTCTGAAACATTTAATATAAGTAAAGGGATGCAGGTACAGAGTTTAATAACTGTTTGGAGTCAGATGAATAAAAGAAGAGGACAGATTGGGGTTTGAAGAAAAATAAATAGTAATAATAATAGTAATGAATCCAATTTATAACGCACTCTTCGTTAATGGAAATCTCAAAGTGCTAAGGAGGGAGTAGCCCTCACAGACAGGTCTTAAATGAATACATATTTAATTTTAATCTATTGGGGACATAAATTGAATCTCAATTTATAATAAGTGGAGAGTTGGACTTTAAAAATCGATTAAGGGGTGGCAAAGACCCGCTAGGGGGTTTTAGTCGGCCCGCAGATGAATCTGAATTATTAAAAAAAATAAAGAAAAATAATAATAAACGCTATTTTCTTAAAAATCTGCAGTAATAAAACAGCTACGCTCGAAGCTCAATTTATGGGTTCACAGTTGCTTCCTAGATGTGGAAAATGGATTTAAAATTCATTCATTTCTAAATTTTGATGCACTTTTAACATGCAGGAAAGGGTTTTAACAGAACTGTTTTTTTGTATGTCCAGAAGCCCAGATTTAGCTTTTTTAGATTTCTCTACATGGATTATTGAGCATGCATCAGGGTATTTAACAAAACAGTTTGTTGAATAAATGTTTTAAAACGTGCAATCACTGATCAGTTTTTTAATATGTAATGCACTTAAATGTTAAACTGAGTAAAAGTGTAAAAGGACAATTAATTTAATGTTGATACTTTTATAATTTATTTATTCTTTGCACTAATACAAAGAAAAAAAAATGGACTTTTGGAATGAGTATTCTGGTCTGACCCCCTTGAGATCAGATTAAGCTGTATGTGGCCCCCAGATCAAAATGAGTTTGACACCCCTGGACTAATAGTTATATACCTGGAACAACAGGCCAAAATGAACAAGCCCATATTTTTACTTTGAATAAATGAGCCACTGAGTTTAACAATTTCAAATTGATAACTTAGGAAGGCAGATCTTAGAAGGCTCAAGGAATTTGCTAATTATCATAGACTGTATACTAGCAAGGGGGTCTTGGAAGACCGTACATTGTACGTTCTGAAATAAAAGTAGGCTACAGTATTTTTTGATTTCAGGGTTAAATTGATTATTTCACTTTTAGGTAAACTAATGTTTTGGATCTGTTGTGCAGATCAGATTAAAAGATGCCTCCGTCGAAGGTTCCATAATAAAGATTGTTAACAGAAAATTAATTTGATCCTGGTCTGTTAATGATTTTTTTAATTTTTTAGTTTTTTAATTTTTTAAATAGCCTCATTGAACAGTGTTGATGGAACAAGAGTGAGTCTTATGAATCCCACCTCATCTATACAGAACACATAATGGTAAATATGCATTAAGATAGGCCTCTGTCAAAACACATGCAGCATCTGACTTTTGAATCTCAGCTACTGTGGTTATTGATCAGATCGGATCAGATTTAATATGAAGGTGTGTCCAGAAACTGACTCACTGGGACTTCACTGGGAAGAACAAACTCATATGTAACCTTGCTCAAAGAACTTTGAGGGGCTTACGCAAGGAACGACTGAAAACAACAAAGGCACCGAAAGAACAAAAGACTGTCCACAAAAACTTTCAGCCGAGCAGAGGCAAAGACTTTCTCAAAGAACTGTCAAAACATGGTCATCAGACACAAATGGCCAGGATATACGGTCCGGATTTGGGGGGTCCGGACGAGAATCAGAACCCAGTGAACGTCTCACTGGGGGCTGGAACAAGAGAAAGCTGAACACGTTCTCCAAACAGACAAGAGAACAAATGGTCCTGAAGTCACTCACACCAGCAAAGGCCGCACCCCATATCGATCTGTGAGGATCTGTCGTTGATCTTAGTAGCCGGGATCAAAACTACAGTTGCTATGATAAATTTTTAATGAAACACATAGGCACATTTGGGCCTGCTAGCGCAGGCTTCATGATTTTTAGTTATACTGTGCTCAGGTGGATCTGACGACTTGCTTCTTCTGGTTCCTGTAACTCTGTG
>JBBPBX010013207.1:10119-52757 GCA_038048925.1 Garcialebias charrua | reverse complement strand
TTTTTATGTTTTAGTTCAATTTTTAGTGTATTTGCGATCGCTGCCAACGCGCAGCCGGCAAAAATTAAACGAGCGGACCCCCGGCTTAAGTACGAGGCATAGCTCCGCGCTGTTGCCAGCGCCCCTCGACGTGCGCGTGCTGCGCGGTTCCGCTTTCGTTCTCGCGTGAATTCTCGCGTTTTCGCTCCAAATTCTTGACGTCATTTCCTTTAGTGTCGTCATTTCCGCTAGTTTTTCAGTCACAAAATGGCGTCAATAGATGATGAGGAAGAAGAATTGCTTTGCTTGTTATTACTTTTAAGAAACCGTAGGAGAAGAAGAAGGTGGTACGTAAGGCCATTAAACGAGACCAGGGATGAAGAAGGAGAGTTTAATACGTTGGTTAGGGACATGAAAATGATGGACAGCGAGAAGCATTTCGAGTATTTTCGAATGGATTCGAGCAAGTTTGATGAGCTAGTTGGGCGGTTAGAACCGTTTCTTCTCCATCAGGGCAGCCATCGGTATCCTGTCAGCGCTGCACAGAGAGTGGCAGTCACGCTGCGCATCTTGGCGACTGGCTGCTCTGAACAGAGTGTCGCTGCCAGCTACCGCCTGGGCACAAGAACTGTGTCAGGAATAATGTCGGAGGTGAGTCATGGAATAAACAAATGATGCTGGGATCTGTATACTGTACTGTACAGTACATTAAATGTTTATTAGTGAAGTCAGCAGCGGATGAACTAGTTGTGTATTTAAATGTAAATGTATATAAATAATATGCAGTATATATATTTGTATAAATATAAACAAATTATATATGTACATGTATACATGTACACATATATATATATATATATATATATATATATATATATATATATATATATAATATATTACATGTAGTTTATGGTAACAGTAATAGCTATACTGTACATTACAAAAGTTTTAGCAGATTAAATTAAATAAAGACTATAGTATATGCTTATACTTATACTGAATTATGTGTACTACTGTATTTCAGGTATCTCAAGCCATTTGGACTGCTCTTCAGCCGGAGTTTGTAGCATTCCCCACAGGCCATCAGTGGACTGCAATTGCTCGTGATTTCTGGCAAATCTGGGATTTTCCTAACCTTTTAGGTTGGTTCGTTTGTCTTTCTGTCTCTTGTTGATTCATTTACTTATTAGTACCAGAAATATCTCAAAACACTGAAAATTGTATTTATTATTAGGAGCAGTGGATGGTAAACACGTCAGGATTCGCTGCCCTCCGTCATCTGGGAGTGACTACTTTAATTACAAAGGGACCCACTCTCTTGTCCTCCTGGCTGCGTGTGACGCACATTACCGCTTCACGATGGTGGATGTGGGAGCATATGGGCGTCAGAGTGATGGCGGCGTCTTCCAGGAGAGTGTGTTTGGGCAACAGCTGATGAAAAGTACCCTGGATCTTCCACCACCTGATGTCCTACCAGGAACCACTGTGGAGAGTCCGCATGTGTTTGTGGGGGATGCAGCTTTTCCACTCCATCAAAATTTTATGCGACCATATCCTGGTAAGATTATTAAAAAAAAATGAAGAGGTTGTTTTGGTGGGATACAGCTGAGCTAGGAGAGAGAGATGATATTGTCAGTATTCACCTTTTGGGAATGAAAAAAGTTATCATTAGTACTATTCTTTAGTACTATTATGACTCTTATGATCTTTGTTTCTCAACTTTTGTATAGACCTTTATTAACTGCCTTCTCTATCAAAAAAAGGCGTTCAGACATCTTTGTTTTGAACAGGTGCAAAATTCATAAACCAAATTGCATTATTAGTAATAATTTTGATATTCTTTCATTCACAGGCTCAAATCTGGAGGATACGCATCTGGTGTACAACTACCGCCACAGCAGGGCTCGGAGAACAATCGAGAACGCCTTTGGCATCTTGTCATCCAGATGGCGGATTTTCAGCCGCCCCATGGAATATAATCCATCAAAAACTGTCCATGTGGTAAAAGCATGTGTTGCTTTACACAACTGGCTGGCCTACAATGACGACGGAAGGCAGTACATCCCAGAAAACTATGTGGACACTGACACACCATCTGGAGACATCTTACCAGGTGATTACGCACACACTCACACATGTACAGTTTATATCAAAGAGCATTTAGATTTTATTTCATATGCATATTATTTTTCACATGTGTATTTGATAATAAAGTTGTACTTTGCACAAGACGAGACGTACCCTAACTTATAATGTTTATTAATTATTTCCATCCATCCATCCATCTTCTTCCGCTTATCCGGGGTCGGGTCGCGGGGGTAGCAGCCGAAGTAGGGAGGCCCAGACTTCCCTCTCCCCAGCCACTTGGAGCAGTTCCTCCGGGGGAATCCCAAGGCGTTCCCAGGCCAGCCGAGAAACATAGTCCCTCCAGCGCGTCCTGGGTCTTCCTCTGGGTCTCCTCCCGGTGGGACGTGCCCGGAACACCTCACCAGGGAGGCGTCCAGGAGGCATCCTAACCAGATGCCCGAGCCACCTCAACTGGCTCCTCTCGATGTGGAGAAGCAGCGGCTCTACTCCGAGTCCCTCCCGGATGACTGAGCTTCTCACCCTATCTCTAAGGGAGAGTCCAGCCACCCTGCGGAGAAAACTCATTTCAGCCGCTTGTATCCGAGATCTTGTTCTTTCGGTCATAACCCAAAGCTCATGACCATAGATGAGGGTGGGAACGTAGATCGATCGGTAAATTGAGAGCTTTGCCTTTTGACTCAGCTCTCTCTTCACCACGACAGACCGGTACAGCGCCCGCTTCACTGCGGACGCTGCACCTATCCGCCTATCGATCTCACGCTCCAGTTTTCCCTCATTCGTGAACAAGATCCCGAGATACTTAAACTCCTCCACTTGGGGCAGGACCTCCTCCCCGACCCGGGTTTATTTTTGGTTAAGAACCCAGATAGGGTTATTTGAAAAAATACTGTTTTACATTTTGGCATTGCTGCAATCATCACACTTCTTCCAGTTACAAACTTACTCCCGCCCCTCACCAGAGAAGGGAATAGTTATGTGGCCCTCGCAGGAAAAAGTTTGGGGACCACTGCTGTAGCTCATATGTTGAGTACAATACACCCCACCCACTCTTACAATTTCTTTTCTTGTTTATCATCCGTATAGGAGAATGGAGGCAGGTTGCAGGATACGATCAGGAGACTCCATTAAGACGATCAACTGCTGCAAGGAATGCTGGAAGAACAGCGTATGCAGTGAGGAACAACCTGCGTGACTTCTTCGCATCTCCACATGGTGCTGTGCCCTGGCAACAAGCAACTATAAGAAGAGGAAGGTTGAATGTGTGATTGCCTATCAATCAATTGACTATCCAATAAATTGATTATTAATTTTAATAAATTGACAACAACCTTCATTTGTTCATCAGTATTTTTCAAGAATAATGAACATTTGCATTAAAGTAAATTTCTTTTTGATTTTATAACACAACACATGGTACATACTTTATTTATATGGGGGAACCTTTATTTATCCACAGCTTCATTCCAGTGTGCACCACAACAACACATATTTGGTAGTTAATTCTTCTTCACTTGTAAAAAACACTTCTAAAAAGTAACAACTTCTTAAAATACAGCACTTTTAAGAACTAAAACTTTATAAAAAACAAAACTTCTAAACAGTAAAACTTCTAAAAAACTTTAAAACAATTACTTCTACAAAAACCACTTCTAAAAAGTAAAACTTCTAAAAAAAAACCACTTCAACAATAACAATTCTAAAAAATAACTTGTAATAAAACCTTACAGTGACTCGAATGTGTACGGCTCAGGATTTGCATATTCTTGTTCTAGATTAATTGCACTCTGGTATAAGCGACATCGTGCTTGGTTTTTGTATTGTGGGGGAATTCTTTTCAATACGTAAGCTAATGTTAGAGCAAATTGAAAATCCTCATCATCTTTTCGTGCATCAATGGCACTCAGCCTCTTCATTATAACATCGTCAGCTGCATCTGCACACCGCCTCTTTCTTCCCTGTTTGGCTGCATTGGGGGTGCTGGTGCCGGGTGCAGATGACTGCCTTGGGAAAGGTGGTGCAGGAAACTGACTGGAGCAAGCTGGTTGAACTGTAGGTGGAGACGGTGACCAGAGGTTTGTGCTGTTGCTGGTGCTGGCAGGTGAAGGCACACCCCAGCCTGGTGATGGCACACAGGCTGGTTGAACTGTAGGTGGAGACGGTGACCAGAGGTTTGAGCTGTTGCTGGTGCTGGCAGGTGAAGGCACACCACAGCCTGGTGATGGCACACAGGCTGGTGAAGGGACACCCCAGGCAGGTACAGGTGGAGGGACATCACAGACTGGTGAAGGCAGATCACCGGAACCACAGCTGAAGTCCTATGATGGACACAACAGAGCAATTAAGCTCTTTCTTACTGAATTAATAAATTTATGATTAATAATACAATTATATGTATTGTTATGAAGTGTGACGAGTTTTGGCCAACTAATTAAATTATTAAGTAGCTTAAAAAAAATAATACTTACTGCAGGCACATTGGTCTCTGTGTCTCTGCATTTGATGAACCTGTCCAGCCAGGACAGTGTATGATAAATTGCTGGGACCCCTCCACTGGCCCCATCGCCACTCCTGCCCTTCATTTTTTTAATTGCACGCACAAATTTGTCCCTGAGGTACTTCCATTTGGCTTTACAAGCCGTAACGTCTTTTCCAACGGCCGAAGCCACTTCGTCCCAGGAATTCCTCGATCTTTGTAGGTCTTTGTATTCCCTAGTTGAGGTATCATACAAATTTGGATGTTTCCTAACCTCCTCACAGAGCTGCTCTTCAAAAATTCCCTCCATTTACCTATTATACTATATGATTCGCGGGATCTGCAGTCTGTGTAACAGACAACCCAAGATGTGTTTCACTAAAAACAGTTCGATGAGAACCCAATTCCAGACACACAGTTCCGTGCCGTTCATTGTGAGACACCGCGCGCGCGTGAACGGTCGTAAAATTTGAGCTTGGCATGTTCGCGCGAACGTTCAAAGGCTTGTGCCGCGGCGCTCACTCAAGCGTGGCATCGCGTGGCATCGCGCTCGCGCTAGCGCGGAGCTATGCCCCGGCCTTTAGGGACCGGTTGCGACGGGACCCTCTTCCGGCGCGATGGAGCGGAGCTTCAACTGTACAGCCTCATTTCAGCCTCGCAGCAGCCTCGCAGCAGCGAGGACCTTCTCCTTACAGATTAATTTACGGGAGACACTTGGTAAACTTTGTGTTGTCTTGACTGGAACAGCGATAACTCCCAAAATCTCCGCGTGCAACGAGCGGAGCTGGCGAAAACCGGAAGAGGAACAAGCTAACATTAGCTTCGGATTCGGCAGGTCTCATGCTAAAAGGAGCAGCTCATGGCGGCGCGCTCAGACGGGTTTCGGTAAGTTATCTTAAGCTAACACTAACAGTAAGTCAAATGAGTAATAAAAAAGGAGCTAATTTTAAAACAACAACACATTACAGATACTGGCTGTTACAGAGGGCGTTAACAGATCTTTGAAGGGCGTGGACTTCAAGAAACCGGTCGTTCAAAACGAAAGTTAAAAATGGCAGAATTAAAAAGGGTATAATTGATTATCTAAGAATTATTTTGTGTATTAAAATGAATTAATATTGTCAAGATAGCACACAGAAATAACATAAAAATTTTAAATACCTATATGTGGTCTCCTTTAAATTCATCCAAAAAGGCCTTCAGCTGGGTGTAAACAACTTTTTCCAATATTTTGGAAATAAAGGTAACTTTGAAATTGGCCTAAAGTTTGACAAAGAGGTAGGATCAAGGCCAGGTTTTTTCAATAATGGCTGAACCACAGCATGTCTAAAATTGCTTGGTACCACGCTAAACATCAAGCGATTTCTCATCCTTTAACAGGATGAGACTGATGCTTATGGAAAATGTTTAATGTTTGGTTGTAATTTACAGGAGCGGCTCAACAATTTTTTATTATTATATGAAGCTGTAGTGGAAGATGTCTTTGTCCTAATAAGAAACACAACTTAAGGACGGACTCAGCTGGATATCAAGGAGAAACTGAAACCGCCCAACTTTAGAAAATACTTTCATCTGTGGGAAACTGTCATATCTAGGATGAGGCATAAGACTGCGGGTGGGATCGACAAGAAACTGCTGAGTCGTGGTATCCCATAACCAAACGAGGTCTCTAAATTGTTTTCATCCCTCCTCAAGCACATATATTTTTTTAAACGGTCCAAAACCACTTCAAATGAGTGGATCAAACCTTTTCACAGCTTTCGTCAAAGCTGTTTCTGTGCATATTTTCTAAACGCAAATCAAAAGCAGCAATCAAAACTAAATTACAGTACTGTTAATTTCAAAGGCATCTTGGTGCTTTCATTTGTTCAAATGGAAGTATTCATCTGCTAACCTCTAACACACATGAGTTTATTTGATTAAGTTTATTATCAGACTTCTTTTTTCTCTTTCCTCTTGTTTTAAACTTGTAGCCATTTCCTTCAAATGCCTGATCTTATTCAAATACTTAAATTAAGAACGCAATAATAATACAATTTGTTGAACACATTTCGTTATATTATACTATTAAGCAGTGCTGGGCAGCACTAACCCAAAAATTAGTTCCACTATTTCTAAAGCACTAATTAATTTATTTAGGTCCACAATTTCAAAAGCACTAATGTCTTATGAAAATTAGGGGAAGCTAATTCTAAACCGCTAATTCTAAAATAAAACACCATCAGACAAGAAGCAAGTTTTAAGTTGTTTGTATTGTACTATAGACTTAGGAAGGTATTTATAATAATATTGTTTGTAATAATAATCATTTTCTTTGAGTATAACCAATAGACAGGAAGGTATTTATAATAATATTGTTTGTAAAAATAATCATTTTCTTTGACTATAACCAATAGACAAAAAATACACACAACAAAACAGACCCTGATTACACCCAAGAGTTCTTTTTTTTCTATTTTAAATCGGTTCTTGAATCCCGGATGATTAAAGGTCCATCAATCAATAATCTGGTAGTTTGTAGTTCATGATCCAGGGTAATATGTCCAGAAAAAAACAAATAGTTTGGTGCAATTTAAGTCCTACCGCACAGCTGTGGTGGTCCGGTAGCTTGCCAATGCCATCCTGGGTGGGAACAGGGGGTGAAAAAAAACCTGACCTAAACAAGGTCATAAACAAAACAAAAAATAGCATTACTTTATACACAGGACTAAACTGTTATCAAAATTTCTATAGGCAGTCAACAGATTTAATGAAAAGTAACTAAAATGATCCTAAGAGGATGAAATTACAAAAATCAAAGGATTTATTTAATACTTTACGTAGATATATTCTATTCGGCCACGAAATTAACAAAAAAGAGAATGATCTTTAATCCCTAACACACCACTTTTAAATCTCAAATACACGGGCGTCTCGCCACCGCATTTATACATAAAAAGCAACCCAAATACATAAACTAACGACTCACCGTCGCGTGGTGTACACAGAAGACACAATAAAATCATCCGGCCACGTTAATTTGGCTTGAAACATCGGGGTTGTCTGCGGATTTATCCAAGTACCCAGCACAACCAGCTAGCCACAGAACTAGCCCTCGAGTTCACGACTGACCCGGAAGTTGTCATCAACATGGAATAGTCCATTTTTAGTAGGGGGATAAAGAAATCGACCGTTTTTTTTATTGCGTATTTAATGATCGTTTTCATCGTAACTATAATTATTTTTATGTTAAATGTACATTAACAAGCAGGATCAATGTTAGTGATGTAGGTGACTGCACGGGGCGAGGCGGGGCCGGGGCCACTGCTGAAATGGGACCCCCAGGCATTTACCTACATGGTAGAGCCGAGTCTGTTCTCAGCTCTGCCCCCCTCACCCTCACACCCTTCCTCCTTTCTGCTGTTTACGGTGGGGAAAAATGTAAAACAAGCAGCATAAGAGCTTGTAAATAAGTTTATTGGTTTTTACTGATAGATAATTAGTTATTAGCGGTACTGCATTTTAAATAAAAATAGCACAAATCCGCTTATGAATTATAAAAGTTAGTCAATTCACAAAAACGCTGACAAAAAGTTTAGGTCCACTGTAAGCGGAATAGCGCTTTAGCGCTCCCTAGCGTTCATCCGCCCACCTTTGCTATTAAGCATATTCTCTTTTATTTAACTGCACTACCAATAATATAACCTCTAGCTGCATTGCTAACATTGCATTGTTGCCCATCCAAAATGTTCACACCATTTTGATGGTGGTAATGGTAATGTGTGGTAGTAGTACTGTAGCTACGAGTCATCCTCAACACATAATGTGAGCAATGAATGGTATCTCCCAATATCCAGTGAGATATATAATAATAGGGCATAATGCGATTTTCAAGGTTTGACCAAAACGGAAACGACTCCATTTGTCAACATGAGATAATGTCAAGCATGAAACTCTATGAAAAGCAGTGGGCAATGTGCAATCTTTCACAACTTTTAATTTTAGTAATGTCTTTCCATCAAGTCTAGTCAAATTTATTTATAAAGCACACTTAAAACAGAAACTGATCCCAAAGTGCTTAACAATAAAATCCCAGCATCAAGTAAAAAACAACAAGATATAGTTAAAAGCATCAACAAATAAAAATACACACAAAAAAAACAAAAACAATGAGAAACAATGGGATAATAAATCAGATCATACTGTGTTAAATGTCAGTGAATTCAGGTGTGTTTTCAGGAGAAATTTCAAAGCACGGAGTGAAGGGGCCTGTCTAAAGGCTGGTTTATACTTCTTGTCGCACGTCTTTTACCCCCCGTTGAGTGAACCCAGCGATGACGTAATTGCGTGTGTGTCACCGACCGCATTGAGTGTTTACAGCAAACCCTCGACCTACGTCACCCGCGACCTACGGCAACTCAGACTAACGATTTTATCATATTTAATAAAAATATGATTAAAAAAAATATATATATATTTTTTTTTTGTGTGTGTTTAAATGTTATTAATTTCATGTGTATAGCACTTTGTTGCAGCTGTGGTTGTTTTAAATGGCTTTATAAATAAAGTATAATTATTAATATTACGTTTTTATTACAATTTTATCGTATTTACGCAACTTCCGGTCGTTTCCGGTCGCCATTTTACAATTGTCTACTGCGGTCAATGGAGCTCCAGAGGCTCCTGTCAGCTGGCTCTAGAGGACCGTGTGTCCGTTCAGGGTTGCCTCATACGGATAAATTTGCTGGAAACACTCGGTCAACTCTGTGGACGTCTCAGGCCCGGAGGAGCAGCCGCGGATCGCCCCGCGATCGCTCCCACAACGCCGCCCGACATGCTAACGACAGCAGCTAACAGAGCAGCTAACACAGGCGAAGACACCGAGCCGACATGCCGCGGAGGGGCCATCTGCGGCCGGGAGCTCGCCGCAAATGTCCGCCTGGCAGTCGGGGGACACCGAGCTAACGCGGAGATACAAAGCCGACAGCCTTTTTGAATGAACTGACATGCTAACCATTGCTGCTAATGGCGGGGCCTAACCGTAGCTAACGCCGAGCTTGTTTTGGATGGAGGATTATCGCGGAGAAACGGCTTTCAGTAAGTTTTTTTTTTTTCTGGCTCCAAATGTATGAAGTTAAGAAGCTAACAGTCCTTCTTTTAAACAGTTTTGACCACGTGTGTGCGTGTGGAGCGTAAGGAAGCTGGGGGAGCTCGGACGGGTGCGAGCTGATGCTAAAAGACGAAGGCAGGCTTTGACCAGCTCAAAGTAAGACATTATATTTTTTATTTATTGTACAGTACTGTATTCATTTACTGTACAGTTCTGTGCATGTTTATGGCCTAGTATGTCTGCTTGTTCAGTCTCATGCCATTAAATATGTGTGCGGCGCTCCGTTAGCGGTATAGCCGCGACCTATGTCAGAAACGCGGACCTACGACAGGCAGGTGTTTTTGGCCAGGATTGTTTTAGCCAGGATTTTATGAGGGGCGGATTGTTTAAAGGAAACGTGGACCTTAAAATTGCAACATGCCTCGGTGGCTCACTGGAAACGCGTAGGTTTACCGCTCCAAAGCTTTTCTCGACTCGGCGAGTTTCTCTTCAAAACTATCCATGTCTGTCAAAGCAAAAACAAAAACAAAAACTGGCTTCTAAAAGAGTAGCGAGTAGCGTGTAACGGTGTCATACACCATATATAGAATGCCCACAAACTTTGAACCAATCACACGCTGCGAGCCGCATCGTCCGCGTCTCGGAGTTCTGACTGGGGGCCATGTACTAGACAGCTGTCACCGGGGGATTGCAGCGGGAGTACAGGCGGAAGTTGCAAAGACCGTAGGTATTGTTACTGTCATCGGTTTGCCTGGTACTAAAATAAGACGGAGCGTGTGAGAAATGTGCTTTGAATGTAGTTATTATATGCAATAAACCAAACTGAATGCCTTCTATTGACAACACAATAAAACATCAAGTGGTTAAAAAGTAATTAACACTCCCAGTAGTTTTTGAGAAGTATTTTTCTAACACCAGTACTTTTACTTGTAACTGAGTACAATTTAAGCAGTGTAATAGTACTGTACTTGTAATAGAGTACAAATGTTCAGTACTCTTCCCACCTCTGGTTATAACCAATCCTAAACCAGAAGTGTCCAATAGTGGTCCTCGAGGGCCACCATCCTGCATGTTTCAGTTTTTTCTGCTCCAACGCACCTCACTTAAATCAGTGGAGCACGAAAACAAGCTTAACATGCAGGATAGAGTCGAGGACCAGGATTTAACATCCCTGTCCTATACCCTCAGGAACAAATATCAATGTTGACAGAAGAGACGAGTGGAAAAACAGTGTAAATATGACGAATCATATTTACTTCCATCTCTGTTGAGGAGTGAAAGACAGTCGGCACGCTGCTACTGTTTGTTTCCCATGTATCTGTGGGGGCTTTAACACAGCAGTGTCGTCTCAACACCTACATGCGACCGACTCACAAGTCCATCCTCCTGCTCGCCTTGTGCTACATCCATCTAACGGTTGTGCTGCACTGACAGGAACCTCTGACTATGGGAGGTTCTGAGTGCCCACGGGCGGTGAATTTAAAGAGTTAACGGTGAGTAAATATTTGGGATTGCAAAACTACTCCTATCGGATACGAGTTCAGAGACGGAGGGAGGAGTTATGAATTGATAACATCCATTCTGCGTGTCACTGCAGAGCACTCACACACGCGTCATTAGGCAGCCGGCATGCTCGTGTCGGTCTGCAGCTACTTGCCAAGAATTTCATGTCAACGTGTCACACCAATGTCTGCAGGTATCTGCCCGCCCTCAGTCCGAGGGGGGGCAGCTTTATTTATTCCATTTTTGACGAAGGTCTTACATCTTTTGGGAAAGTGAAAAGGCTCACTTGTTCACTGATATTAGAGCACCCAAATGCGACACACAGAACCGGCATTTTTTAAGTTTTACCAAAAAAAAAGGCAATCTGGCAGAGAATGCGTTATGCGTTAATGGCAGACGAAGACTGAAGGTCCTGCAGACGAAGACTGAAGGTCCTGCTTCCTACGTCACAAATGTTGCATTCGCTCGTAGTCGGAATTTTCAGAGAGAAAAGCTGTTTTTAATTTTAGACTCAGTTTGGAAGGAATTTTCATTATTTTATCATTTTGTTTGCAAAAATGAACATAGTTGAATGATAAAATATATATATCTTCTATCATTTCATGCAAATTTGTAAGATGATGTCAGTGGACCTTTAATGCTCTGATGGTTGTCCAGATCAAATAATTGCTGTTTTCATTTGGTTTCTTAAACTATATTGCAATTTTTTCGTTGCCACCATATCAGTCAGCGAAATATCAACATTGCAAAGAAAAGCAATAATCAAAGGCCATTGTTTTTCAATTTCCATTCAAGTTCTGCAGGATAATATAACATGATGGGTCAATCTAACAGAGCCCCATGGCCTTGATACCCACACCTGATTCACAGAAGAGAAAGTGAGGAAAACATGGGTTCATCACAGTTGATGTATCCATCCATTCATTATTTTTACTCGCTTCTTCCGTTTCGGGTCGTCTGTCAAATTAAAACACTGAGGTCTCTTTCTTCTGCCAATGGAGTCATAATTGAAGCAAGAGAGATATCTAACCTGTCAAATGTGAATGCTAAGAGCAATATTAACTGAACCGTCAAAAAACACCGACCTGCTCATGGTGGCAGATGAATAAAATGCAGAAAAATAGAAACGGAAGTGAGATGAGAAGCATCTGGAAGTGACAGGAAAACAGCTGGAGGTAATTGTTTCCCACAGAGAATTCAGCAAACATCTTCACAAACTGGACTTGTTTAGGAGTTTAACAGCCAGTTGTTGTTTTTTTATTACCGTATTTTCCGGGTTTTATGTCGCTCCGCCCTATAAGTCGTTTTTGTCTAATATGTCCAATAAAGTGGAAAAATCCATAAATATGTCGCTTCGCCCCATAAGTCACATCTATTATGCGTCACCGCTGACGCGTCGCGTATGTTACGCGTCACCGGTGACAACCAGAAATGTGAGCAGATGTTTTGCACTGCTGGAAATGGCGGCCACAGGAGCGTGCACGGACGGACTTTTAACAAGATTAACACTGTAAACAATTATTTGTTTGCTGAAAATTATAGCAAAGATGTGTCTGAGCTTAACCTCTATAAATGCACGTAATTGTCAAATCAGCTGGATTTTAAAAAGTAGTTACGCCACGTGCACGCGCAGCGAGCGGATACGCTTCACTTCTTTAAAATTTAGCAAGATAAACACTTAAAAATATATATTTGTTAGCTGACATTATAGCAAAAGTGTTTCTGAGCTTAACCGTTCCTTAATAAATTCACGTAATGGTCATATCAGCTGGATTTAAAGGAGAAATGAAAAGTGTTTTTAAGCTAATAGTAGTCTAATGAAAAGCATAAAATAAGCTTGTTGAGAAATTTTCACAAGTCAAAAATGTCATCCTAACTCAAATTTAGACTTTGCAAAGTGGAAAAAAATCACATCTGGTGTTTTTGACACCCCTCCCCCCGCCTGCTCTCATTCCCAGGTGTGACGTAGGTCGGGCCACGGTTGTCCCTCATACAGTATTGTGTAGCTTCATTTATATTGTAAACAAAAAATATTTCATCACATCAAACTGACAATTAAGTTACATTTGGTCATAATTACCTCAACACCTTTTTTACATTGCTGATTTGCTGACAATTTTTTTGGGGCGTTTCTGTAGTTAAATTTTAATGAAATTCAGCTCGCGATGAAAAGCGGAAATGCCGTTTTCTGTGTGCGCGCTCGGTGTTATATACGTTCTAAAATAAGCTGCTTTGTAATCATTTATTAACAAAAATTTAACTGAGACACACTCTTAAAAAAAGTCAGCTAACAAATATATATTTTTTAGGTGTTTATCCTGCTAAAATTAAAATACTGGTACATGCAGGTCTGTTTGCTGCTACTGCAGTCTGGTGCTGCGCGTGCACGTTTTGTTTTATCAGACGTAGCTAGCGAAACAAATTTTTAAACCCAGCTCATTTCACAATTACGTTCATTTATTAAGGAAAAGTTCAGCTCAGACATATATTTGCTATAATTTTTATTCTTACCATTCCACGTAGCCAACTCTGTCATTGGACTCGTCAGAATTCAGAGATCCAGCTGTCGGTTCAGGTTCAAACTGATATGGTTGTAAATCCACTAGGTGTTCCTGCATTTCTTCAAATTCAAAAAAGTCTTCTACTTCCATTTTAAATGACAGACAGGATGGGTTTGTAGCTTCAGTGTTATTTAGAAAGTAGCGCGGAGAAAATAGCGCGGAGGACAAATATGCGTCATTTCCTTCCTGACCTCCAGACTTCGGAATTTAGCAGAATTTTTTTTTTAACTATTTCTTTAAGCTACTGACTTGAAAAAAAGCATACAAAGTATGTTTATGTGTGTTGTTTACTAAATGAAATTCTTGTTATATCGATTTTTTTAGATTTGATTTCTCCTTTAAATTTTTTCGCTTTGACATCTTCCAAACGGTTGTGAAAATTAATTATAAATAAATCGAGTTTAGCTCAAACATCTCCTAAAGCTAAAAGGTTGTAAATATCCATCCAGTGATTACGCTCTGTAAGTTTCATTAAAATCTGTCGTGTGGTTTTTGAGCTATTTTGCTAACAGGCACTAGTTCAGACCTACCTCCAGAGTTCACGAGGCCGGGCTGCGACACAAGCCCCTTTCATAAGACAGCTCAGTCCGGGTCTGATGCGTGTTCAGTCCTCCAACAAGCATTCAGAAAAAACATGAAGGTGGATAGGCGAGTAAATTTTACTCGCCTCTGATGCGCCCCTGATCCACGAGCAGAGGTAGTATCAGCAACAAACAAATAATACGCAGAGACAAACGGCAGGTCATGTTTACAGGCGCCATCAGGCCCGGATCTGTCGACTTGTGAAAGGTGTGGGGTTGTCTGCGGCTTCAAACTGATTTGAATAATGGGAGGAATGATGACGTACTCTCCCGGCGCCCACTGTTGCGCTCTATTTAAATGTGTAAACAAGAACATGACATTTGTATTTCGCTTGCGCATCACTCGCTATTCTTCGCCGAATCTTTTTCTTTTTTTATTGATCGGCGTTTCCTCAATGTGCGCAATGCTGTGTCGAAGCTTGCATGTGATTTTGTCGGTCTTCGCGCAAATAATTGCTGCATCTTGGCATTTATTAACAAAAGCATTCGGATAAGCACAACGATGTTCGCTAGCGTCGCCATGTTTGTTTACAGACACCTCTGCGGTCCCACTTTAAACACGCAGGCACCACGTCCTCTGAGCTGCAGATTTTCGCCACGCCTCTTTTCAACCTGCGCTGCAAATCGTTTTGTGAATGCTCCATTGAGGACGGGCTGTGGCCGGATTCAACTTTATTTTATGAATGACCCGGGGGGGATTAAAGCCGGGCCGCTCTATGCGGCTATTGCGCGGATTTGACTTATGAAAGGGGCTTCTAGTGAGTCCGAGGAGAGGAGGCTTTTTTCGGACACATGAGCTGGGAAAGGTCGGTGGACTCTAGCGGCCGAAAGTGGTACTGCTCCATTTTTTTATTTTTTTTTTGTTGTTCAAAAGAAACATTTTCTTTTCTTTTTTTTATTGGCATTTTTAGTTATAAAACAAACTACAGTATCATCAACACCCCTCCCAAACCATGCTCCATTTTTTTTCCGTCAGAATGAATGGAAACTGTCATATCTCAGCCAAAAATTGGTCTAAAAATATGGGGAAAAATCCATAAATATGTCGCTTCGCCCCATAAGTCGCAGGACATGAAAATTAGTTTAAAAAAAACTGCGACTTATAGGCCGGAAAACACGGTAACTTTTTCTATTAGGAGCTAATGTTTCCAGTTGAGCCAAGAGAAGCAGGAAAGGAGTGAGGAGACAGGAGGAAAGGGGAGAAGAGGAGGAGGTCTGTGACAGAATGGAACTTTTCACGGGTTCGTCTCCACCTCATGTGCCCTGTCCTCCGGGTCCAAACAGGTCCACACAGAACCCCCTGGAGGGTGAGGCCATAACTTCCTCTTTCCCTGCCTGGTTCCAATAACTGAGACAAATCAGGAGTGAAAGTTTCTCCCAGTTGACAGTGAATTACAGTTTCTTCTATGAACACCTCTTAAAGTTTTGGCATGACATAACAATTTATTAATAAAGCTGATTTGGATGTTATTTGTTTACGTTTTGCACACGGTACTAACCACAGCGCAATGCGGTCCTTCGGGTAGTCGAGCCGCTCCACGGCTCCGAGGAACAGCGGCAGAGAGTGGGCCGAGTTGCGGCAGATCAGCGCGATGACGACCCGCGGGGCGAGGAGCGGGGACTCGGGGCTCCAGCGCTCCTCGGGGAAATATCCCCGGTTCGGACCCGGCAGCAGAACGACGAGCAGGGCAGGCAGCAGCGAGGTGACCCGGAGCATGGCAGGGGGAAGGGGGAGAGAAACTCACAGGACAGGCGGCGGACAGAGACGGGACCACGGACCCGAAGAAGAAACGGTTATTATGCCGACTCTGAATACATGGCGGTGTGTGGCTGTCTGAATTAAAGGGGAGGGCCTGGCTGCCTGAATGCCAACCTTTAATAGTCGCGGTGATATAGTCAGTATCAGTAATAGTTATATTAATTAACAACAGAAGAATTTGATTAGAATTGTTTTACCTTAAACGAATATTATTAACAAGCCGACGGAATTTTGATTTATGACGCGCGCGTGTTGTCCTCCCCTTTAAGGACAAGCAGATGGAAGCTGACTGGGCGTGGCCTCACCGTGGATGTACAGTACTGTGCTGCTGGAGGACGTCTAACCACCAAACTGTAGCTCTAACCTTTAATTTAAAGAATCATTGCGTGTCACGTTTTTCAGTTAAATCTGACGCAAAGGACACTGTGCTGTTCTCCCACTCATGAGGCACAACTGAAAGGATCTGAAGATCATATTATTACGGAAGCGTAGTGCTGCCACCTGGAGAAAATATTTTTTGGGGCTTATGTAGTAATAACGTGATACGTATCACGTTATCACGTAATAACGTGATACGTATCACATAATAACGTGATACGTATCAAGTAATAACGTGATACGTATCACGTTATTACGTGATATCATGTTATTACTTGATAATATCAGGTAATAACATGATACGTATCACGTTATTACTTGATACGTATCACGTTATTATGTGATACATTATTACTACATATTATCACGTAATAACGTGATATGTATCACGTTATTACTTGATACGCATCACGTTATTACGCGATACATATCACGTTATTACGTGATATATATCACGTTATTACTACATATTATCATGTAATAACGTGATACGTATTACGTGATACGTATCACGTTATTACGTGATAGGTATAGATGTCCATCCACATGGTATCAGCACCATCACCCATAATTAATGTGGTACTTCTAGATTACATTTTTGTCTGTTTATTTGTACTTTTACTTAAGTACAGTGTTTGAGTACTTTCTCCACCACTGGTTATGTGGAAATGAATGTAAAAGCAGAGCAAGTTGTTGGTAGACAGATGAAAATTTAATAAAATGAACCAAAATTTCAGCAGTTTGGTGTAGGTCTTAGATTTTTTGGATAATTTTTAATGTTTTTGAGCTGAGGTGTTAGTAACTGTAATTGACAATATTAGTAAAAGAAATATTAATAATGGATGTAAGTCCTTGCGTGACAGTAAGACAGTCTTTGTTGTCATTCGCACCCCATTTGGTGGATGCTGTGAAACAATTTTATGTACACTCTGTTAAATATCAGACATTGGCTATTCCGTTAAAATAACTCACCGATATAAAAGGCGCTGCTTTTTTTCAATGCATGTTATACAGGTCCTTCTCAAAAAATTAGCATATTGTGATAAAGGTCAGTATTTTCCATAATGTAATGATAAAAATGAAACTTTCATATATTTTAGATTCATTGCACACCAACTGAAATATTTCAGGCCTTTTATTGTTTTAATACTGATGATTTTGGCATACAGCTCATGAAAACCCAAAATTCATGTCTCAAAAAATTAGCATATTTCATCCGACCAATAAAAGAAAAGTGTTTTTAATACAAAAAAAGTCAACCTTCAAATAATTATGTTCAGTTATGCACTCAATACTTGGTCGGGAATCCTTTTGCAGAAATGACTGCTTCAATGCGGCGTGGCATGGAGGCAATCAGCCTGTGGCACTGCTGAGGTGTTATGGAGGCCCAGGATGCTTCGATAGCGGCTTCGATAGCTCATCCAGAGTGTTGGGTCTTGCGTCTCTCAACTTTCTCTTCACAATATCCAACAGATTCTCATACACGCCATACACGCTCATACAGACTCTTGTTCATGCTGCTGTTCGATGTGATGTTTTTGTGCTATTAGTGCCTAGTATATTTTTAGATAATGTTAGTTCATATCTTAGATGTTAATGTTTTTGTTTTACATTTTATTGATAGATGTCACTGGGACAGAACAGAGTGTACATAAAATAGTTTCACAGCATACACCAAATGGGGTGCGAATGACAACAAAGACTGTCTTACTGTCACGCAAGGACTTTCATCCATTATTAATATTTCTTTTACTAATATTGTCAATTACAGTTACTAACACCTCAGCTCAAAAACATTAAAAATTATCAAAAAAAATCTAAGACATACACCAAACTGCTGAAATTTTGGTTCATTTTATTAAATTTTCATCTGTCTACCAACAACTTTGCTCTGCTTTTACATTCATTTCCACATAACCAGTGGTGAAGAAAGTACTCAAACACAGTACTTAAGTAAAAGTACAAATAAACAGACAAAAATGTACTCTAGTAAAAGTAGAAGTACCACATTAATTATGGGTAATGGTGCTGATACCATGTGGATGGACATCTATACCTATCACGTAATAACGTGATACGTATCACGTAATACGTATCACGTTATTACATGATAATATGTAGTAATAACGTGATATATATCACGTAATAACGTGATATGTATCGCGTAATAACGTGATGCGTATCAAGTAATAACGTGATACATATCACGTTATTACGTGATAATATGTAGTAATAATGTATCACATAATAACGTGATACGTATCAAGTAATAACGTGATACGTATCATGTTATTACCTGATATTATCAAGTAATAACATGATATCACGTAATAACGTGATACGTATCACGTTATTACTTGATACGTATCACGTTATTATGCCAGATACTGTTTGGTGTCCTTTATACGCCCTTTTTTAAGTTTTTTTTTTTACTTTAGTCACTGTGAACTTTCAAAATGATCTTACAACGTTTTCATTTTCGATATTATAATAATTTTTGATGTGACTGTCTGATGTCCCCGGATGAGTTTTTTTTTAAATGTATTTTTAACATATTTCTTCACTCTGTCACTATCTCCTGACAGACTGATGTTAGACAGGTAATCTCTGAAAACAACTATAGTCCTCTGGCTTCTCCCGGTGGTACTACAAGCATTTCTAAAAAGCTACAGTGACCCGCCATTAATCAGCCAATAAAAACAAAAAACAGAGTTTGGTTCATGAACGAGCTTCTTACGCCCATCCCCCACCTGTACCAACCCCGCCTGGCCAGTCACGAGACAGGCCATGCTGTGGAGGAGGAGCTAAGGAGGGTGAGTTGCAGGTCAGCCGAGAGCAAGGGGGAGGGACCAGAAAGGTGTCTCTGTTAAAACATTTTCTGTCCAACGTTTTCCAGAAACTACATACTGCAGCTTTAAGTGGCTCTGACTTTTCTCCAAAGCTTTGTGTTAAACTTGATGAAGTCTGCTCCCGCCATATCTGTCAAGTCTCCCGTTTTGGCCGGGAAACTACCGTATTTTACCCCTCTTTCCCGTCGTCATCCCGAATTATTATTTTTCCGGAAATCTCCCGTATTATAATATTATAAAAATTAAAAAAAACATTCCGGTGCCTCTGTCACTAGCCTCGCGAGAACTGCCACCTGCAGTAGCCTCGGTGGCAGTTCTCGCGATGTTAGGGCTGGCGCGGTCGAGAACAAACCCGGAAAAACACAGAGATGGATGTAACGAGAAGTAACGAGAGAGGAGGCGTCCCTGCCAAAAAAGTTAAGACTTCGTGTAAATATCTTGAAAAATGGGACAGCGAATTTACTTTACTAAAGAAGAGTAGGGTGGGGCACAATTACGCGTTTTTTAAGATTATTTGTAACTGCGACGTGTCTCTCATGGGGGAAGGAACGATGTCCATCAGCATGAAAAACCTGTCAAGCACAAAGAAAGGTAGGCCTATCAGATTGTGATCACATAACTGGTTTGAAAGTGGCTGATAGGTAGTTATTTTAGATTTCTTGTAAACCTGTCTTAAAATGTAAGGGGTCCTGGACTTTGCAGGGGTCTGCAACCTGCGGCTCTGGAGCCACATGCAGCTCTTTGGTCCCTCAGCAGTGGCTCTTCCAAGCTTTGATCAAAACTAACTTTAAACTGAATTTTATTTGTTCTTATAACAACAAAAAGGGCTAGTTTTAGCAGTTTTTCCTGTCATTTCCTTTGCAAATGTGTGAATACTAGAACTAATAGAAGGAGTAAAACATAAGTTAACTTTATTTATTCAAAGTAGGATATTTAATTTTTCCACAATTAAAATAATTTACCTAGACCTGCATAGTTCATTATTTTATTTTTTAATTGGGAAAGATCACATTATTTTTCCTTCTTTATGATAATCTGGTCTTTTTTAGTCTTAAAATGTAAAAATATCAACAAATCATTAGATATTTTCAGCTTTACAATGGCCAGAAAACTACAGGTCAGAAAATTGTCCTTTAACAAACTTAAAGTGGTCTGTGGGCCACCAGTTGAGAATCCCAGTTGTAGCAGGTATTGTGGCTCCGGAAACGTTTAATTTAGTGAACAAAGGGGCAGAAATGGCTCTTTTGATCATAAAGGTTGCAGATCCCGGGGCTAGTGGGATGGCTCGGCGTACCCGGCAGGAAATTCCCCTTATTTTTAAATCCAAAACTTGACATGGCTCCCGATAGTCTTTGAATCAGTGTTTTGTTTTTATCTATTTTTTGGCGACAAAGTTACATTGCCTGGTCAAAAAAAAAAAAGTCGCCACCTGGATTTAACTAAGCAAATAGGTACGAGCCTCCTATTGGATAATTACTGCATGGGCGATTACAGGTAGTCCTCGGGTTACGACGGTCTCCAGTTACGACGTTTCGTTGTTACGACGCATCTCTCATTTACCATGAAAAGCCTTATTTCGAGCCAGCCACGCGGTTTTACGTCATAAACGTCGTAACGCAGCGGCGGAAGAATACAGTATTGTACTGTACGCTGTGTTCACTGTACAGTACTGTACTGTGAACGCGGTTTTACGTCGTAAACGGAATACGGAAGGATGGATGGCGGTTTTACGTCGTAAATGGAATACGGAAGGATGGACGGCGGTTTTACGTCATAAACGGAATACCCCGGAGCGGTGCAGTGAAATGAAGCTAATTTGACGGTTGCTCCATCGAGCAGAATGAAGGTGGAATACGGAAGGATGGACAGCGGTTTTACGTCGTAAACGGGATACGGAATACGGCGGAAGGACAGCGGTTTTATGTCGTAAACGGAATACGGAAGGATGGATGCCGGTTTTACGTCGTAAATGGAATACGGAATACGGCGGATGGACAGCCGTTTTACATCGTAAACAGAATAGGAATATGGCAGATGGACCGAGGAGGACGGCATCACCAGCATCCCAGTAGGCCATAAACTCTTTTTGCTCTTCATTATGGCTCCCAAACGTATGTGTTTTTGATAATTATGTAGGCTACTGTGTTAGGATAGGCTAAGTGCTTGGTAATACAGTACTGTACATGTATATGGTGCAGTATGTACGTATATTCCGACTTACGTCGAAAATCGGTTTACGACGCCGCGTAGGAACAGATCTACGTCGTAAGTCGAGGACTACCTGTATCTTTCAGCTGCCAACAAGTTATTTAACCCCAACTGGTGCAATGAGTTGCTTCTCATTTCTGAAACAACCATGTCAAAGACACATCGCGTAGTCGTGGAAAAGATGTCAGTCTGTTTGAGAAGGGTCAAATCATTGGCATCAAGCAGAGAAAACATCTAAGGAGATTGTAGAAACTACGGAAATTGGGTTAAGAACTGTCCATCGCATTATTAAAAACTGGAAGGATAGTGCAGGACCCATTGACTTTGAGGAAGAAATGTGGCCAGAAAAAAATCCTGAATGATCGTGATTGGTGATCACTTAAACATCTGATGAAATCAAATTGTATAAAAACATCAGCAGCGCTTAGGGCTATGTAGTGAAAGTAAGATCATTTCCACATGCACAATGTGATGGGAACTCATGGGATTGGGACTGAACAGCTGTGTAGCCTTAACCACTAATCAGTGAGGCTAACTGAAAATGCTTCTATTTGCTAGGGAGCATAAAGATTGGACTCTGGAGCAATGGAAGAAAGTTATGTGATCTGATGAGTCCAGATTTACCCTGTTCCAGACTGATGGGTGCATCAGGGTAAGAAGAGAGGCAGATGAAGTGATGCACCCATCATGCCTAGTGCCTAGTCATCAGTGCAAGATATTGGTGAAACATTAATGCAACACTGGATGGAAATAGATCTTGTGACATTGAAGAAGCTTATTGAAACAACACCACAGTGAATGCATGATGTAATCAAAGCTGAAGGCGGTGCAACAAAATATTAGTGTGACCTTTTTTTTTTGGTGGCAACTTTTTTTTTTGGCCAGGCTGTGTATAATGCAGAACTGAAATAGCTTAGATAAGTGATTCCTATTAGATAAGTAATTCCTATTAGATAAGTGATTTCTACTCATCAAATCTCAAAAATGTTAAAAACGAATAACATTTTCTCGTACGAGTGATCTTCAGTAAAAATTGAAACGAGTTTGCCTAAATTCTTTTTCTCTAGCAAAAGTTCAGAATATACAGTTTAATACTTAAATGATCTTTCAATGACAGCCACACACACTGTTTTACTCTCTATACTGTATTGTCTTTTAACGGGAGATAGATTAATGCCAACATATAAAGCATTACAGTAATCAAGACTAGAGCTCACAAAGGCATGGATGGCCTTCTCCAGGTCACTACGGCTAAGGAGTAGGGATGGGGCCGATCCGATCCAGTATCGGTATCCGATATCAGCATTATTTAAGTATCGGATATCGGATCAAACCTGCCGATATTTTTCCGATCCAGCTTCAAAGAGCACTTGTGCTCAATCACATTGACTGCCCTTCTTAACATGGTGTGAGTTAAACCTAATGAAGACCCTCTTAAACCTTACAATAGGGAACCCACTGACTTTAACAGCACACAGGACAGGAGGCAAGTATACCACACACATGTCCTCCTTACTCATGGTGCAGCTGAAAAAACTAAAAAAGCACTAAGCATGATGGGAAAGACAACACAGCCTTTCCCCTTAACCACTAAGAGAGTGGGTTTTGTTGTCTTTCCCATTATAACCAATAGTTATAACCAATAGTTTGTCCGGCTAAAGCTGAAAAAACTAAAAAAGTGCTAAGCATGATGGGAAAGACAGCAGAGCCACTCCCCTTAACCACTAAGAGAGTGGATTTTGTCGTCTTTCCCATAATGCTTAGCATTTTTTTAGTTTTCCAGCTTTAGCAGTGAGCCATGAGCTACTGGTGTTTTTAGTTTTCCAGCTTCCAGCTAAAGCTGGAAAACTAAAAAACGCTAAGCATTATGGGAAAGACAACAAAATCCACTCTCTTAAAGCTCCACTGACATGTTCTTTTAACTTTTCAAAAAATGGCACAACATATATAAATATTAAGATAGACCTCTGACCGTTTTTGCTAAAATAATGTTAAATGAATGAAAATTTCTCTCAAAATAGTTTAAAATTAGCGCCGTTTTTTTAGACCGTAAATCCGGATCTTCCGGTCACGTGTCAGCATTCCTGTTTCTGACGTCACGTCCGATACTGAACTCTGCTCAAACGACAAAAATATAGACGCATCCGTCGAATTTAGCCATTTAAAACTACATTATAGCGATTTGGCTTCGCTATAATGTAGTTTTAAATGGCTAAATTCGACGGATGCGTCTATATTTTTGTCGTTTGAGCAGAGTTCAGTATCGGACGTGACGTCAGAAACAGGAATGCTGACACGTGACCGGAAGATCCGGATTTACGGTCTAAAAAAACGGCGCTAATTTTAAACTATTTTGAGAGAAATTTTCATTCATTTAACATTATTTTAGCAAAAACGGTCAGAGGTCTATCTTAATATTTATATATGTTGTGCCATTTTTTGAAAAGTTAAAAGAACATGTCAGTGGAGCTTTAAGCCCCCAGTATAGCTGTTC
This sequence comes from Garcialebias charrua, assembly GCA_038048925.1. NCBI lineage: Eukaryota > Metazoa > Chordata > Actinopteri > Cyprinodontiformes > Rivulidae > Garcialebias > Garcialebias charrua. Next base: position 28,795 of record JBBPBX010013207.1, on the reverse strand, counting down.
AAAAATACTTGAAGCAAAACTTAACAAACCAGAAATTTTTGAGTCTGAGCGCCGCGGCACGCCGTGTGAGCGCCGCGGCAAAAGCCTTTGATCGCGGGCGTGAGCGCGCCAAGCTCAAATTTTACGACCGCCTATGCGCGCGCGTTGATAAACTGCCTCGTGTGTCAGCAAATGACCAATCAGCGACCTCAATTTGTCCTGTGGGTAAACGCTCTGCCCGGCTGCAACTGCTGGAGCCTGCACTCCAGAGAGCTGCGCTTGCACAGAGTATAATATGAACTGCCGGCGCGTAGCACACGCGAGTCCAGCAGCGCTGGACACAACGCAGAGCTATACTGGAGGCTTTAGTGGTTAAGGGGAGTGGCTATGTTGTCTTTCCCATCATGCTTAGCGCTTTTTTAGTTTTTTTCAGCTGCACCATGAGTAAGGAGGACATGTGTGTGGTATACTTGCCTATTGTCCAGTGTGCTGTTAAAGTCAGTGGGTTCCTTATTGTAAGACTTAAGAGTGTCTTCATTGGGTTTATCTCACACAATGTTAAAATGAATAGTTTGGGTACAAAAGTATCATTATACAGAGTCACATACCTGAACAGTATCGGATCAGAAAGTATCGGTATCGGTCGATACTCAGTTATGAAGTATCGGTATCGGATCGGAAGTGAGAAATGTGGATCGGTGCATCCCTACTAAGGAGTGACTTTACTTTGGAAAGCAGACGGAGCTGAAATAAGCTCGTTTTCACAACAGAACTGATCTGTTTATCTAACTTTAATGTCAAGTTCCACTCCTAGATTTTTTACCATCTGGTTGGATTTGGGGAGCGGAAAACCTAGACTGGTAGAGATGTTGCATGAATTTATCATTATTTAGGTGGAGAAAATTCTGAGACAGCCAGTGCCTAATGTCATTTAAGCAGCTGGCAATAGAGTTTAAACTGAGTGAGGAACTGTGAGTGACCGGCAGATAGATGTGTAGATCATCTGCATACAGATGAAAAGACAGATTATGGTGTGCAATGATGGGTCCTAACCGTAGCATGTAAAGTGAAAAGAGAACAGGCCCCAGAATGGATCCCTGCAGTACGCCAGAGGTCAGAGAGCATTAAAGTACAGTTTCAACTAATCGGAGTGGCCGGTAAGTGGCCAAAGATTAATCTATGGCTCACCTTCCATTCTTTTGTTGCTACAGCCTCTCCAGAGTCAACACAAACAGAATGAGGTTAAAGGTATTGTGACATGATTTTGTAAATTTGAATATTTGTCAGAACATATATATCTTATATCATTGAGCTCTGTTCGTTTTTGCAAAATAAATTATAAATATATTAAAATTTTATTCTAAATTATGCTAATTTTTTCTCTGGTACTTGCTGGGATACGCCCCTAAAATTCTGCGCATTCCCGCAATACGTCATCAGTGTGACGTGACACATCAGTGTGACGTGACAACGGGAAGAAGGCAAAGCCTTGCCCGTTTGTTAGGTGTGTTAACTGCTTGCCATACTCATTCATTTCCTGAAGGATCGCCTCTTTTATTTGTGTAACTTGAAAAATGCCGTCACGTTGTAGCGCATTTGTGTGTTCTAATATCAGCAGTGAACAAGTGATTCTTCACAAATTTCCAAAAGATGACAAACTTCGACAAGAATGGACCAGACAAGGACCGGTGGGTTCCAGGAGTCGTATGTCTGCAGCGACCATTTCACTGCCGATTGTTTTCAGCACCTGGTATAAAAGAATCTTTAGGATTACCAGTAAGATTCAGAAGACTTTTAAAACCGGATGCTATTCCTACTATTTTTAAAAGAAAATCTACAGAAGAAAGTCCCACAGGAGCTACCATGTCGAAACAACGCAGGGACCATCGGAAGACTGTCCAGGAGATGAGTAAGTCTTTGTGTAAACATAATCGGAGGTGTGTAGTGTTTTAGATTATAAACTATTTATTTTACGTGAGTTCATGTTGTTTTACTTTATACACTGTGAGTGTATAAAGCCAATTATCACGGCAGATTATTTATGTTCGCTGCTAACAAGCTAGCCGAATCAGTAGCACACACACTTTTCTAATGATGTATTTTTAAATTATGTCTGCGCGATCAGGTAACATCTGTAGTTTCTTTTTATTCGGGGAGGGATATTAATGAGAGTTTTGGATGATTTACTGTCTTAAAATGATATATCGCTGACGCGACCGGTAATAAGCCGAGATAGCAGCTAACAAACATTAGCCGAGAGCCCGGAGCAAACACGTTGCTAATGATGTATTTTTAAATTATGTCTGCGCGATCAGGTAACATCTGTAGTTTCTTTTTATTCGGGGAGAGTCTATTAATGAGAGTTTTGGATGATTTACTGTCTTAAAATGATATATCGCTGACGCGACCGGTAATAAGCCGAGATAGCAGCTAACAAACATTAGCCGAGAGCCCGGAGCAAACACGTTGCTAATGATGTATTTTTAAATTATGTCTGCGCGATCAGGTAACATCTGTAGTTTCTTTTTATTCGGGGAGAGTCTATTAATGAGAGTTTTGGATGATTTACTGTCTTAAAATGATATATCGCTGACGCGACCGGTAATAAGCCGAGATGCAGCTAACACACTAGCCGAGATACAGGCCACGTTGCTATTTATGTATTTTTAAATTATGTCAGCGCGATCAGGTAACATCTGTAGTTTCTTTTTATTCGGGGAGGGATATTAATGAGAGTTTTGGATGATTTACTGTCTTAAAATGATATATCGCTGACGCGACCGGTAATAAGCCGAGATAGCAGCTAACAAACATTAGCCGAGAGCCCGGAGCAAACACGTTGCTATGTATGTATTTTTAAATTATGTCTGCGCCATCAGGTAACATCTCGTTTCTTTTTATTCGGGGAGGGTTTATTAATGAGAGTTTTGGAAGATTTACTGTCTTAAAATGATATATCTCAGACGTGACCGGTGTCAGGGACTCTTGTTAGCCAAGATAGCTTCTAAAAAAAATTAGCCGAGAGCCCGGAGCAAACACGTTGCTATGTATGTATTTTTAAATTATGTCTGCGCCATCAGGTAACATCTGTAATTTTTTTATTCAGGGAGTGTTTATTAATGAGAGTTTTGGAAGATTTACTGTCTCAAAATGATATCTCAGACGCGATAGGACATGCTCCGCCATTATTATTTAAATGCACGTTGGAGCGTGCCTTCCCGTTGTCACGTCAAGATGACGTTTTGCGGAAATGCGCAGATTTTTAGGGGCGTATCCCAGAGAAAAAAACTACCATAACTTGGAATAAAAATTTAATATATTTATAATTTATTATGCAAAAACGACCAGAGCTCAATGATATAAGATATATATGTTCTGACAAATATTCAAATTTACAAAATCATGTCACAATCCCTTTAAAGCTCTAAATGAATGAATGTCTTACAGTCTCACAGCCTCCATGATGTTTTATACATCTTCTTGTTTTACAGTTGATTTAACCACAGACAGAAAGTATTCAAACCCCAGTCACTTTTGGCAGCTTAGTTTTGTTACAGCCGTCACTTACTGGTGTCGTACTTTGTGTTTTCCTCTTTCAGATTTATGTATGGTTACCCCCCTCCCCCCCCCACACACACACATACACACTCAGTAATCATCCTGCCCAGTTGCTTCTACCTCTGCTTGTCTTGAGCTCATTGCCAGATCCCGTCAAGCTCAATTGATTGGTTGAGGGCCATTGTTAGTCTTCTCCTGAGATGCTAACAGGGTTTAAGTCAGGTCTGTTGTTGGTACGGCCTAGAACAGGGATAGTCAACAAAACTGCTCAGGGGGCCTCAGTTTCTGAACGCCAACAGCTTAGGGGTCGGACATCCAACGATTAATTTTTTTACTCAACTTTTATTCCTACAGATAGTCTCAGTGAGTCACGAGGACTCGTTTACAAGAGAGATCTGATTGAAACAAAGAACATCATTATGTAAATAAACCAAATATTACAATGGTCCGTTACCTTTTACATTTTAAACACCTTTCAAATTTGTTTTGGTTTTATAACTGTATTTTTCGGCCTCTAAGTCACTTTCTTTATCTGCATAATTTACATGCCCTGCAACTTACAGGTCAAAGCGAAGTATTTATGGATTTTTTTCCACATATTTATAAACCAATTTTGGGCTGAGATATGGCCATTTTCCTTCATTCTGACATTTATTTAACAGTACCATTTTCAACCACTAGATGGGAGCAGAGTAGTAGTAGCGGTAAAGGCCCCAGTATAGCTGCGCGTTAATCAGAGCGCCGCGGCACGCCGTGTGAGCGCCGCGGTACAAGCCTTTGATCACGGGCGTGAACGCGCCAAGCTCAAATTTTACTACGCCTACGCGCGCGCGTTGATAAACTGCCTCGCACCGGACTGTTTTGAGACACAAATGTATTAAATTCCTCTTCTTCATCGCTGATCTGGCATTTTCTTTTGTTTTTTTTGCCAAAAGTCAAGTGATCACTTGAAGCTGTCACCATTCGCTTCCTCCTCCTCCGAGGAGGAATGAATGAATTTCTCACGAGCGAACTAAAGTCATGTCCAACGAGGCTGCACCAGGTTCTAAATATTTCCTGGTGTGCAGGTCTGCTGTGTGGGCTGAAGGAGAAGCGCTCCCTATTTTTAATTTATTTTTTTAAACTTTTTATGAACATATAAACACAGAAAACCGCTGCGCAGCCCTCTGTCTTTTTTCGCTCCGCCCTGCTGCAGCTGCTCAAGCCTGCACTCCAGAGAGCTGCGCTTGCACAGAGCTATAATATGAAGAGCCTGCGCGCAGCACACGCGAGTCCAGCGGCGCTGGGCATCACGCACAGCTATACTGGGGGCTTAAGGCATGCTGTTTTAAAATGTAATATATAAATGTGGCTATAATGACAAATTCAAAAAAGTTCAAGACAAAAAAACCACTGGACTTTATTTATCATACTTTATTTTATACTTTTTTCTTTAACTTTTTTTTAATTACCATGTCCTGTATAACTGAGAATCGTCAACAGCTATTAATGACACAATCGGCCTGCTTTAATACCCCCACCTTCCTTCTGCTCACTGCTTGGAGCAAGTTAAACCAGCTGCACCGCTCTGGCGAAATGCAGCTTTTGATTATTAAAGTGCATTTATTAAGTAAAAGTTCAGCTGAGACACCTTTGCTATAATTTCAAGCAAACAAATAACTGTTTTTAAGTGTTAATCTTAAAGCAGCTGTGGCTAAGTAGTTAGAGCAGTCATCCTCCAATGCAATAGTTGGGGGTTCGAATCCACCAGGATCACCTCTGAAATCACCTCTGAAGGCTGCTTCACATATCAAGGGTCTGAGCAGCTCCAGGTGTTAAACAGCTTATACAGGTGGTCCCCGACTTACGAGCGAGTTCCGTTCCTACGACTATCTCGTAAGACGAAATCTCGTACGTCGGAACACGAAACGCGTGTTCTCGTAAGTCCGGATTTTCGGTCGTAAGTCGGAAAATTTATGCTAGCGCTACTACGAACACTCGTTTTTCATCACAAATGTTCATACTAGTTCATAAACATGCTCAGAAACTTGTTTCCAAACGGTTAGCTAACACACTTTCATCTAAAAACACATAAAAGTGCTGTATTTTTTGTATGTTCTTTACAAATTTACTGCTCGTTCGCCAGCTCGTAAGTCCGGAACCTCGTAAGTAAGAGCGCTCGTAAGTCGGGGACTATACCTGTATCTGGTAAAATAATTTAAAACTTGCATCTTAAGGTGTTGAGCACTTTGAATTGTTTCTGTACACAATGACATCAGGATCAAATTACAGCTGCGCAGCTATGATTTCCCAGTGGGGGAAAACAGAAAAGCAAAGGCACAGTGATGAATTTAATCCTGGGATTTGAGTTCATACAATAAATCACAGTCAGAGGCGTCAGATCGGCACTTTAATATGACGTGTGGCTGCATCTGACTGAGAAACTCTGAATGAGCTTCCGTTTTGAGAAAACTGAAAGTTGATCTTATGTGTGTCGAGTCCAAAACAAGACTGATGCCAAAATACATGAGTGAGCGCCCCAGGTCCAACTTTTCCTTTTCTGCTTCGTTTTAACCAGACAAGCTGGATTCACATGTAATGGGTCAGTCATAAGCAATGGAGTCTTGTTTCCTGCATGACACCCTGGATCAGAGGTGGACATTCTGCCTCCCTCATCACTCGATTCTCTGGGTTGTTGTAATAAACATGAGGATTACCTGTCCATGTTCTGTTTGGATGACCTGGAGCCCTCATGTAAACAATGTGCCTCTGACATGTAGAATGCAGAGTTTACTTTTCAACCACAGCTGGTATTTAGTGGTTTACAAGGTGGGAATCTTTGGTGCTGCTTTAACCCTCCTGCTGCCTTTGGATCAATATTAACCCAAAGGCAGCAGGAGGGTGGCTTTGTAAGATACATTTGACATAAATGAATCCTGTTTAAAGACAAGAAACAACCAATCAGCGTGTTAGTCTGATTATAAAGAAGCCAAAATGTAGTTTAAATATTACTGTTCTTCAACTGAACTTATAAAACACAATAAATGTCTACAGTTCAATCAAATCTACAGATATTAGGCTAAAATCAGATTTGGTTGTGGCTCAGATTCATGAATATGCTAATCAAAGTGTGAAATCTTTATTTAAAACTTCAGCATGACCTGTTGTCGATGACTTTGTTTGTGTGTTTGCACACAAAAATAATAATAATCTTGATGGAATTTATATATTTATTAACTTTTATTTAGCCAGGCACTGAGATCACAGATGTTTTGCAGGGGAGGTCTGTGGAGCTAAAGTGGGGCCATGAAGTTTGTTCAGAAGAAAAATACATTTGAAACTGAATTTGAAACTGAAAAAAGTTGAAACTGATTAAAAGATTTGAAACTGAATAAAAGATTTGAAACTGAATAAAAGATTTGAAACTGAAAAAAAGGTTGAAACTGAAAAAAAGATTTGAAATTGAAAAAAAGTTTGAAACTGAAAAAAATTGAAACAAAAAAATTGAAACTGAAAAAAATTGAAACTGAAATAAAAATTGAAACAAAAAAATTGAAACTGAAAAAAAAAGATTTGAAATTGAAAAAAAAAGGTTGAAACTGGAGAAAAAAAATTGAAAATAAAAAAAATTTGAAGCTGAAAAAAATCTGAAACCGAAAAAAATTTGAAACTGAAAAATAAGATTTGACATTGAAAAAAAGGTTGAAACTGGGAAAAAAAATTGAAACTGAAAAAAGATTTGAAATTGAAAAAAAAATTGGAAATTGAAATAAATTGAAACTGAAAAAAAAAAGATTTGAAATTGAAAAAAAAATGAAACTGAAAAAAAGATTTATTTATATTTACAGGGAACCCTCGGCTTACAGCACCCCCAAACCCGGACTTACGAACGCACTGTAAAAAAAAATATTAATAATATATATATATATTTTTTTTTTAAATAAATGAATATATGTACAGAACTGTACAGTCACCAAGCACTTAGCCTATCCTAACACAGTTTTTAAAGATGAAGAATGAGTTGAATTGTCTCCCTTTCACATAAAGGGAGCAGATAGCTCCCTTTATGTGAATGGTACCTGGTAGGGAGGAGGGAGACAATTCAACTCATTCCTTCATCTTTAAAAACTGTGTTGTGAGTGACAGAAAAGTATGTTAGACTGGTACAGGACATGTATGAAGACAGCAGGACAGTGGTGAGATGTGCTGTAGGAGTGACAGATAGCTTCAAGGTGGAGGTGGGATTGCATCAAGGATCGGCTCTGAGCCCCTTCTTGTTTGCTCTGGTGATGGACCGACTAACAGATGAGGTCAGGCAGGAATCCCCATGGACTATGATGTTTGCAGATGACATTGTGATATGTGGTGAGAACAGGGAACAGGTGGAAGAGAACTTGGAGAGGTGGAGGTATGCACTTGAAAGAAGAGGAATGAAAGTCAGCCGTAGTAAGACAGAGTACATGTGTGTGAATGAGAGGGAGGCCAGTGGAACAGTGAGGCTACAAGGAGCAGAGGTCACAAAGGTGCAGGACTTCAAGTACTTGGGGTCCACTGTCCAGGAAAATGGGGAATGTGGTAAAGAGGTGAAAAAGAGAGTCCAGGCAGGATGGAGTGGATGGAGAAAAGTTTCAGGAGTGATTTGTGACAAAAAGGTGTCAGCAAAGGTCAAAGGAAAAGTTTACAAGACAGTGGTGAGACCAGCTATGTTATATGGTCAGAGTCAGAGTCAGAGAGTCTTTATTGTCATTTGCACCGCATGTGGTACATGTGATGAAAACGAGATTATGTACACGGGGTCCCAGTTACATCCAACAACAAATGCAAGAGAAAAACAGTAATAACATCTAGAATTAACTAAGAAAAACATCAACTAGTAATACACTAAGCCTAATATAGTGGAAATAAACAGCAGCACGAACATGAGTTTGTATGAGCAGATGGTCACAGATGAACACAGCAACAAGAAAACAGATCAGCATCAGCACAATGTGATATTTTGCAGTGTTTATTTTTTTATTTTTATTTATTCATGAGTCTAACAGCCTCAGGGTAGAAGCTGTTCCTCAGTCTAGTGGTTCTACATTTGATGCTCCTCAACCTCCGTCCTGAGGGGAGTGGGGCAAAGAGTGAGTGTGCTGGGTGAGTGAGGTCTTTCATGATGCAGGTGGCTCTTTTCCTGCATCTGGAGGTGTAAATGTCTGTGATGGTGGGGAGACTGACTCCAACAGACTTCTGTGCAGCCTTCACCACTCTCTGTAGAGCTTTCCTCTCTTCAACTGTGCAGCCTCCATGCCACACGTTGATGCTGGAGCACAGGACGCTCTCCACTGCACACCTGTAGAACGAGGTGAGAACTGGGCTGCTCAGACCAGCACGTCTCAGCCGTCTGAGGAAGTAGAGTCTCTGATGACCTTTCTTGATCAGGCTGGTGGTGTTGTTGCTCCAGCTGAGGTTATCATTCATGTGTACACCCAAGTATTTGTAGCTGGAGACCACTTCCACTGCAGACCCACCTATTTTCAGTGGGGCGTGGGTGTGTTTGTTCCTTCTGAAGTCCACAATCATCTCCTTTGTCTTCTTCACATTCATGTGAAGATTATTCTCTTTGCACCAGCTCTCCAGGTGTTCCACCTCCTGTCTGTAGCTGGACTCATCATTGTTTGTGATGCATCCCACCACCGCTGTATCATCTGCAAACTTAACAATATGACAGCCTGGAAGTGTGGCTGTACAATCATATGTGAGCAGAGTGAACAGAAGGGGGCTCAGCACACATCCTTGAGGAGAGCCAGTGCTGAGGGTTATGGTGGAGGAGGAGAAGTTGTGGATCTTCACGGACTGTGGTCTGTCTGTTAAGAAGTCTAGTACCCAGTTACAAATAGAGGGGCTTAGTCCAAGTGTAGATAGTTTGTCTATCAGAGTTTGGGGGATCATGGTGTTGAAGGCAGATGTGAAGTCCACAAAGAGCAGACGCACGTATGAGTCCTTCTGATCCAGGTGGGTGAGAGCAGTGTGGACCACGGAAGAAATGGCGTCCTCTGTTGATCGGTTCTCACGGTATGCGTATTGATGAGGGTCCTCGTTGATGTTGACGGTTGCCTTGATGTGGGACATGACCAGTTTCTCAAAACATTTAGCGACTATCGGGGTGAGGGCCACCGGTCTATAGTCATTCAGACCAGTCACTGTGGAGCTCTTTGGGACTGGGATGATGGTCGCGGTCTTCAGGCAGGTGGGAACTGACTCCAGTGCAAGTGAGGTGGTGAAGATGTCAGCCAGCACCTCACAGAGCTGGTCCGCACATTCCTTCAGAACTTTCCCTGGGATGTTGTCTGGTCCGGTTGCTTTATGAGGATTAATCTTTCTGAGACTGCCTCTCACTTCTGCTGCGGACACCCTGAGATGCTCTTCATCTGGTGATGAGGTGAGTCTGGTGCTAGCTGGTCTGTTTGGATCATCAAAACGTGCATAAAACTTATTGAGGGCATCAGGCAGAGATGGGTCCCTGGGGCATTGTTTGTTCTTGCCTTTGTAATCTGTTATGCATTTAATACCCTTCCACATGCTCCGTGGGTCTTGTGAGGTGAACTGTCCCTCGATCCTCTGTGCATACGTGGCCTTGGCCTTCTTAATGCCATCCTTCAGTTCTTTCCTGCTCTTTCTCAGCTCCTCTTTATCTCCTGACTTGAATGCAGTGTCCCTGGCTGCTAGCAAGGCGTGAACTTCTTTATTTAACCAGGGTTTCCGGTTCGGGTAGGATTTAACATATTTTTTTATGGATACATTTTCAGAGCATGGACAAAAAGACAGGAGAAAGAACTGGAAGTGGCAGAAATGAAGATGCTGAGGTTCTCCTTAGGAGTGACAAGGATGGATAAGATCAGGAATGAGATCATCAGAGGTACAGCACATGTTTTATATTGGTATATTGGTAGAAGGATGTTAGAAATGCAGCTGCCAGGAAAAAGAACTGGAAGTAGCAGAAATGAAGATGCTGAGGTTCTCCTTAGGAGTGACAAAGATGGATAAGATTAGGAATGAGATCATCAGAGGTACAGCACATGTTGAACAACTGGGAGATAAAGTTATGGAGGCCAGACTGAGATGGTTTGGACATGTCCAGAGGAGGGACAGTGGGTATTTTGGTAGAAGGATGTTAGAAATGCAGCTGCCAGGAAAAAGATACAGAGGAAGGCCAAAGAGGAGATATATGGATGCAGTTAGAGAATGAGTTAAATAAAGTTTGACTTATCTGACTGTTTTGTTTCGCTTCATGCGCCTTATAATCCAAAAAATATGGTGTAGACTCCATTGAAAGACCCAAGGTCCAAACCGGGGATTGAACCCAGGACCTTCTTGCTGTGAGGTAACAGTAACCACTTAGCCATCGTGCTGCCAAAGAATTAAACTTAATGAAATTTTTAGGAAGTGATCTTCGGATGTACATCTGCAACTCATTAACCTTTGGAGTAGTATACAGTATTCAGTTTGAAATGGCTGTAACAGCTAATGAACATTAACACACAAATAACTACAAGTCAGTCAATATAGCTAATGAGCCTAGAGTTGATGTGCTAGTACCTGTGAGTTATTAGCAACACGTTGTTAATGTGATATCTCACAGTATTGCATGAGTAATGCTAATTTTAAGGTTTGATCATAATGGCTGTAACACTCATTTCTTGACAAAGGATGATTTTCGTCTATATTTCTGGTGTGAAAAGCAACAGGTGATGCCTTCAAGGAACGCTGCAAGTTTATTTAGTGCGTTTTTTTGAACGTCCAGAGGACCAGACTTAGCTTTTTTAGATTTATTTAGTACAGTTTTCTTTTTGAAATGCTGCATCTAAGTTTTGTCTTTCCCATCTCATTTGGGTTTTTATACCAAGTCAAGCCAAAATATGTTTGCTTTCTTTTAGTCATTAAATTTAGTGATCTAAACAACTAATGTTGTAATTTTTTTAAGTCAAGTAGAAAGATTACACTATTTTCTATTCAATGCTGTGTTTTGTTTTTTTTGTGTGTTTTTTTACAAATTATTTTAAACCACTGACTGAATCATCAAAGGAAATTGCCTAAAATTGTGTTTTTCTTAATCAGAAAGTAATAAAAGAGATCAGAGAGGATCAGATATGGAGCAGCTGGCAGGATTTTACTCTTTCCCTTGGAGACACCAGCATTCCAGCTGAATGCCAACAGGAGTATTCCAGTCACAGTAGCTTTGATTCCACAACGACAAACCAAACAGGCACAAAGACGTCAAATAACAGCAGAGCTCTCAGTGGCTCAGAGTCTTACCAAATCTGAACGCTGTTATGACTCATGCACACTTTTACGTTTGCTTCCTGTGACCACATCTGCCAGTTGTTTAAACAAGGAAGCAGTCAAACTTTTGCTTGTAATCCCCCTGTAAATATTCAGTTTCCATCCCAAACAGAGGCTGCTTGTCAATTTTAAATCTTCCATGACAAACTGTAAAATTTTACTCAAGCAGAAGTGAAAGTTTTACTTTTTTCGTAAAAAGAAAATCACTTTTAATAGAACAGAATATATATATATACAGCAAACCCTCGACCTACGTCACCTGCGACCTACGGCAACTCAGACTTACGATTTTATCATATTTAATAAAAATATGATTAAAAAAAAATATATATATATTTATTATTATTTTTTTTTTTTGTGTTTAAATGTTATTAATTTCATGTGTATAGCACTTTGTTGCAGCTGTGGTTGTTTTAAATGGCTTTATAAATAAAGTATAATTATTAATATTTCGTTTTTAATTACAATTTGATCGTATTTACGCAACTTCCGGTCGTTTCCGGTCGTTTCCGGTCAACCGGTGCGGTCAATGGAGGAGCTCCAGAAGCTACTGAGGACCGTGTGTCCGTTCAGGGTTGCCTCATACGGATAAATTTGCTGGAAACACTCGGCCAACTCTGTGGACGTCTCAGGCCCGGAGGAGCAGCCGCGGATCGCCCCGCGATCGGCGGCCACAACGCCGCCCGACATGCTAACGACAGCAGCTAACAGAGCAGCTAACACAGGCGAAGACACCGAGCCGACATGCCTTGGAGGGACCATCTGCTGCCGGGAGCTCGCCGCAAATGTCCGCCTGGCAGTCGGGGGACACCGAGCTAACGCGGAGATACAAAGCCGACAGCCTTTTTGAATGAACTGACATGCTAACCAGTGCTACTAATGGCGGGGCCTAACCGTAGCTAACGCCGAGCAGTTGTTTTGGATGGATGGAGGAGCGGAGAAACGGCTTTCAGTAAGTTTTTTTTTTTTCTGGCTCCAAATGTATGAAGTTAAGAAGCTAACAGTCATTCTTTTAAACAGTTTTGACCACGTGTGTGCGTGTGGAGCGTAAGGAAGCTGGGGGAGCTCTCACCCGAGCTGATGCTAAAAGACCAAGGCAGGCTTTGACCAGCTCAAAGTAAGACATTATATTTTTTATTTATTGTACAGTACTGTATTCATTTACTGTACAGTTCTGTGCATGTTTATGGCACAGGATGTCCGCTTGTTCATTGTCATGCCATTAAATATGTGTGCGGCGCTCCGTTAGCGGTATAGCCGCGACCTATGTCAGAAACGCGGACCTACGACAGGCAGGTGTTTTTGGTCCGCGAGGTACGACAACATCGACCTAAGTCACACACGTAGGTCCCTATCCCTAACGTAACTCGAGGGCTACCTGTATATATATATATACAGGTAGTCCCCGATTTACGAGCGCTCTGATCTACGAGGTTCCAGACTTACGAGCTGGCGAATTATTGGAAAAAACGCAAAAAATACTGAGTTTTCCTGTGTTTTTTCACCACAGTTCGTTAGCTAAACATGTGGACACACGTTTCCGATCATTTTTATGCACTCATAAGCAGTTTTTCGATGAAAAACGAGTGTTTGTAGTCGCGCTAGCAAAACCGTTCCAATTTACGAGCGAATTTCCGGACTTACGAGAAGCGTGGCGGCCGTTCCAAATTACGAGATTTCCGGTTTACGAGCGCCTCGTTGTAACGGATCTTGCTCCTAAATCGGGGACTACCTGTATATAACATCACTTAATTCCAACATTTCTATATTTTCTATGCAAATTTCAAAGTTTCACAGTGTGAAAATTGAATGTGCTCATTTTGACTGTAGCTGTTACAGAATCAAATATAAACAGAATTAATCACCTGTTAAAACCTCTGATTCAGAAAAGGGGTTATATCACAAACATTTTATAATTTTACATTTAAATATAATAACAAATCCACAATTTCAAAAATGCTGTTTTTGTAAGTCTATTTTTGAACACTAGAGGGCGCTCAACACATCATCTATGGGACTGCAACATGTTCAGATTTGACAGCATTCACCCAAGAACAACCAAGTGCATAAATTTTTTTAAATAAATAAAAGCAACATTAATTTACTCATGCTGTCACTTGTCTGGATGTATTTTTAATAATTTATCTCTCTTTTGAGGCTGAGGTCAGACTCACAGAAGAGTTTATGAATATAAAGTATTGAGAGCTTCACCAGTTTTTTTGTTTGTTTTTGTTTTGTTTGTTTAATCACTTGTTTATTTGTTTTTATGGGAGGAAACATCCAGACTGCTAATCCCGAGGGAGGAAAAGAAGAAGAAAGAAAGAACGGAGAAGGAAGGCCGAGGAGCAGATAAACACAATGAGTCAGCTGATAAAATCTCTGAAGGAGAGAATCCAACTCGCTGAAAGAAAGTTTAACTCAGGAGGAGAAGGAAATTAATTTTTATTTAGCAGCAGGTAATCAACGCCTCATTAGAAAATAAAGTGGAAAAATGTTTATCTTAAACTACCGTACATAAGTTTGCCTGCACTATCAAGACACGAGGAACGGGTATGTCAAGTTAAGACTGATCTTTAGACCAAAACATATGGAAGTGTCTGACTTTCTGTCCATGTTTACTTACTGCAGCACATGGACACGGAGCCCGGGAAGGTTTGAAGACCATTAACTGATGTGGCACAGCACTTAACCTCCAGAAAAAATGAAACCCATTGCCTCCGGTGTTAGTATCCTGCCACCTCAACCTCTATTCCCTGCCCTGTTTTTACCTTTTTCGAGTCTCTGATGTCCTCTTTGTCCTTCAGCTACACTGACCCTGGATCCTAGAACAGGCCAGTCCTTCAGGGTCTTCAGTGTCACGTGTGTTTCATCGAACAAAACCATGAACAGCATCAACAACGAATGTGAAAACCACAAACAGACAAATGTTGAGCATCTAAAACTTGATCCCTTTGACAAATACCAGGAGTCTGCAACCATATGTCATAATTTATGTTCATGAAACAATAACGCCGCAATGTTTGCAATGTGTCAGTCTGTGCAACACTTCAGTTCAGTATCTTGCCCATGGACACTTCGGCATGTGACTGCTGGTGGAGTCAAACCCTTAACTCTCCAATTGGTGGACAACTTTTTTTTCTTTCTCAGCCCTGCTCTCAGGCGGCAGCTTCTGCTTTTCTTCTCCCAGCTTTCTTCACCCTGTGTGGCGCTTTATCTTGTGTCTGCAGTTCCTCAGTCTGCACTCATCTCTCTAATGCAAAGTGATTATGGATTTGGTACAATGGACGATCAACTCTATTGACAAGATTTTTATCTACAAAGCGACAAGGTTTGGGGGAACCAGCTTGCCCTTTACAGACGCACTCTGCTGGTTACGTCATGGATTCCTGGGGGGAATGGAAGATGATGTGTCTGTCAGTCCTGTCTGTGGAGGATGTTGAAGATATGTATATACAGTAATTGGATTTATGGTGGCAGGTGCTTTGCTGTTCGGCATTTGTGGAGCACTGTTCTATCGGAAAGTGGGGAAGAATTCAGCGGCGATTAATGCCATGTCCAAGCTTCCGACTCAAAGTGAGAGTTTGATCTGTGCTGTGACCTCTATAAATCAGCTGCCTTACGAGCTTAACCGGAAGGTGGAAGTGATTTCTGATCGCAGGCATCCTGCAGGGTTTGGGACTCGTCAGCAAAGTGGGATCAATCTGGAAGTGGATTCATAGCTTGGATCAGTGAAAGGATTCCCAACAATTAGACCACATTGGATTGGATCATCTAGAAAGACACTCAAGGCTGCAGTAAAAGATAAACTGTCTGCCTGAACTAAATCAACAACCATGCTTATCTCCATTCGACTCCCCAAACAGCCTTGGAAATGGCTGACTATGAAATTTCACCTGGGACATGAGTAACCGAGGAAAACAACTGCATCTATCCCCCCCGGAGAACTTTCTGTGAGCGCTTATCAAAAATGCTGGCTGGAACTGAAAAAAGGCTCATGGACTAATTTCACCGCCTGGACCTCAAATGCATGTGTAATTTGTCTTCAATGTGCTTGCTGGTAGAGTTTTTTGATGTCTCATATCGTGTCCTAATAGACAAGATGTGAAATATCTTTTTTGTAATACCACTGTCTACCCTCATGGTTTTCTCCTTTTTCATATCTAAGATTATCATTCTGATAAGGGATGAGATGGCCGCGTGGATAACTGCTGCAGCTTCACACACTTAGTCCCCCTTCAGGATGACTGTGCGTACATGTTCACGTTGTACCTGGCAATGTCAATAAAGATATTCTGATTCTGATTCTGAACCACTCTAACCGCTCAGCCACAGCTGCCTACTGTACTTTTTTCTTCGCTTTCTGAGTTTATAGCTTGTACTTGTTTTTATCTTTGGTAGGAGTTTGCAGCTCATTTTGTTGTGCCTTTGATAACAAATACAATAAAATAAAGTTTTTTTTTTTTATGCCAGGATTCAGCTGGGTTCTCTGCTCTCTGTTACAAGAGACAGTACATGTATTGTTGGTTAAATATTTAAATTGATAGAGTACAAATAGATGCAGTTTGCACTAAAACACTTAACACTGTTAATACACAAGTGGATTTTATTGCAAAAATAGTATAATAATAATAATAAACCAATATTAGTAAAACGCATGTCTTTTCGCCTACAGGACAGTGTTTCTTCACATGTATCGTCTTGTCTCAAAGAGATGTTTTACCATCCACAATGTCTTTATAGAGTTCCTCAGTAAGAGCCTTGTAACTCCCAGCATGGCTGCTCAGGTAATAAATCTTTCCACTTGACTCTTGAGGATTGTAGCCCTCCCTCTGCAGACGTGCCTTTTGAATTTTGAATGTACCTGAAGATGAAACGAGGGAAGTAAGTTTGCACATTTGATTTTTTTGAAACATGCTCGCGTCCTTTGTTGCCTCACCTGTGGTATCGACAGACGGCAGGAGTCGTAGGAAGATGGGCCGTGCGTAGGAAGGAAGGGATTTTTTCACACCGGTCCAGAAAGCATCAAGGTCCAAAGTAGCTCCTGTGTGAGCTGCTGCCGCCATGCCGGCTTTACCCTCCACACCTGCACAGACAGGAGACAGCTGAGATGGTGAAAGCTCTGTGACTCGGTTATGTTTTGGAGTTTCAGTTTGCAAATTAGTGTTTTATCCTGCTCATCTGTACCTGGTACGGACACCCCGTACACGGCTACATCAGAGTGTCCCAGCAAACCACTGAGAACCCCCTCCACCTCCGTGGTGGAAACGTTCTCCCCTCGCCAGCGAAATGTATCCCCGCTTCGGTCCTTGAAATACATGTAGCCATATTCATCCATCTCCAACACGTCACCTGACAACAAAAGAGAAAGAAACAATGAAAATTATTATCAATTACATCCACGATGGAGATTAAATAGTCGGTCATAATCCAGACTACTCTGAACAGTCGTGCTTATTTGTTATGGTTTCTGATTGTGCTATACTAGTGATATGAGTATCTTTTGAAATGACTTTACCACAATCACAATTCCCAAAAAGTTGGCATGTTGCGTAAAGGGTAAATAAAAACCAAATGCAATGCTTTGCAAATCTTACAGTTTATACCGCTCGCGGTTTTTCAAAATAAGATTGGACATGACACACAATTGGCTGGGGTGAGCGCGCGATCGGCATGGATTAAAAAAAAAAAACATTATTTTAAATGATTTAGCACCTTCTGCACATTTGTGCAGCCCACTGCAGGATAAAATTCCTCTTGCAGCTGATCAGCTGAGCTCCGTGCAGAGCAGAGAAGTGGGCGTGGCCAGTTGACTGATAGCAGCTCAGGCAGAGAGCTGAAATCAGGACATGATGTGCTCTTTTAGAGTTTAGAAACATTAGAGTATCACAAGAGTGTGGGGTTTAAATGCCTACATATATGTGTATGTATATATATATATATATATATATATATATATATATATATATATATATATATATATATATATATATATATATATATATATATATATATATATATATAATTACAGGTAGTCCCCGAATTACGAGCGCTCTGATCTGCGAGGTTCCAGACTTACGAGCTGCGAATTTTTGGAAAAAACGAAAAAAATACTGAGTTTTCATGTGTTTTTTCACTACAGTTAGCAAGTTAAGCATATAAACACACGTTTCCGATCATTTTTATGCACTCAAAAGTAGTTTTTAGATGAAAATAGAGTGTTTTTAGGTGCGCTGGCGAAATTTACGAGCGGACTTCCGGGTTGAATTTTTGGAAAAAACGAAAAAAATACTGAGTTTTCATGTGTTTTTTCACTACAGTTAGCAAGTTAAGCATATAAACACACGTTTCCGATCATTTTTATGCACTCAAAAGTAGTTTTTAGATGAAAATAGAGTGTTTTTAGGTGCGCTGGCGAAATTTACGAGCGGACTTCCGGGTTGAATTTTTGGAAAAAACGAAAAAAATACTGAGTTTTCATGTGTTTTTTCACTACAGTTAGCAAGTTAAGCATATAAACACACGTTTCCGATCATTTTTATGCACTCAAAAGTAGTTTTTAGATGAAAATAGAGTGTTTTTAGGTGCGCTGGCGAAATTTACGAGCGGACTTCCGGGTTTACGAGAGAAATGGCGGCCGTTCCAAATTACGAGATTTCCGGTTTACGAGCGCCCCCTTGTGACGGATCTCGCTCGTAAATCGGGGAATACCTGTATATATATATATATATATATATATATATATATATATATATATATATATATATATATATATATATATATATATATATATATACATATATATATATATATATATATATATATATATATATATATA